>JAYMTP010007659.1:0-10777 GCA_036897365.1 Geranium brycei | reverse complement strand
ATTAGATAATTTTAAAATACATAAAATTACAAGTAATAATTGAACGACTTTGATCAGGTATGATTGAGTTGACCAAGTTTTTGATCGATTTGCAATTATCATTTTTGGTAGTTCAAAATAAAATGATATCTCCGGAATAACTCGGTGAGAACTCTGTAGTTTCCAAACACTACAAGACCCTTGTTATTAGTTCATATCAGTAATAGGCACAACGGCATCAACAATGGTCATATGTCAATGATGGTTCTTCACGTATTATTTGATCGATTGTACAAAAAAATGAAAAATTTTGTAAAAAAAAATACATATATTGAGATCTCTGTAAAAGTTCATTAGTATAGGGAGAGACTTTGCAACACGCTGCTGACGAAAAACACTCTCCGTCTTCTCTACCTTCACTCGGTTTCTGTAAGTCGTCGGCGGAGCAGCCGTTCTCCGGCGAGACTCCTCGGCGACATCCTTAACTATTTCAGAGCTAGTTTTGTAGAAGGAGAGAGAACACATCGAGGTATTGAGAGTGGAGGTTGAGGGTTCGCTCTCTCGCAACTCTGGCGAACCCGGTGGCCGGAGTTGCAGACAGGGCGGCCTCGGGGTGCAGTTGGCGACCTTGTGAGGCAGGATGGAGGAGAAGTTGTCGATTTCGTCTGTTTGGTAGCCTCGAAGACTCGAAGATTTAGATATGGTTTTTCAAGATTTGAATATCTTCAGGTTGTTCTCGAGCGTGGGTGGTCGACAACGGTGGTGGTGAACGGCAGTGGTTGGGCACGGATCCTTGGCTTTGAATCGAATGAGGATCGCCTGTGAACTCTCTAACCTTCGTTTCTGGTGTGGCTGAGGCATGGGTGGAGGTTTTATGGTGTGGCTGAGGCATGAGTGGGGGGTTTTTGGTATGGTTAAGGCAAAGAGCCGCGTCTTTGTTGTGGAGGCTACATGAGCCCTCAGAAACGCGGTGGTAGGAACAGTTCACGACATGAAACAGGAGAGCTTAGAGTCTTTTCCGGCGTCAATTCGGTGGCCGGAGCTCTTGGTACTGGCTGGACCTATTTCCCGACTTTGGATTTGTCTTTCCTAGTGCTGCCCGGAGCTTCGTCCAATTCGTTTTCTGGCGACCGACTGTGACGCGTCATTGAGACGAATCACCACCCGGTCTAGTCCTTTTGGCTGGACTGGGTTGGACCAAGGATTATCAAATTGAACCGGTTCAATTTTGCTTAATTCAATTGAACCGATTCTCTTATTCCGCAGGGTTTTCAAATCTCTCTTATTCTCGTTGTATTTTATTTCGCCATATCAGTCATTGTTTGTAATTCGTTTTATGTCAATTAAATTTCTTGCCGATCAAAAAAATAAACAAAGTATATGGAAACTCTTTGCAATATTGCAATACTATATGGGGAGTTTTGGCAATCATGTACATTAAGTGTTGATGGGTAATTTCAGAATTTTGAATATATTTTAAGTTTTCTCTCTTTTAACAGATTTATACTAACGGTGCAAAAATTACAAGCCAATAGAGTGTTTTTGCAATAAAAATAGAGTAATGAATCTATCTACGAAATTGTAATTATAAAAAGAGAGTTTTTACAATTTTCCATTGTATGTGAAAGAAACAACAATAAGAAACAACAATCAAATAACATCATCTCAAGCAGGGAAGAACAAAATAATCTTGACCTGGATCCAATCCAGTAACCAGCTCCAATTAAGTACTCATGAGACCTACTTTGTAGTTTTATGTACGAGCCACATGTTGGAAAAAATAAATCTAGAGGGTTATGAGGCGACACCCAGTAATATGAAAACTCACCCAAGCTAGATCCGCTATACTCTTACTCATTTAGAGTTAGAATATGATGATTTATATTTTAAGTATATTTATTTAAGAGTTCAATTTGAAGGGTTTACACATCTTGACTGAGTGCTCAAGTTTTTTTTTTTCCACTAAGAGTTTAAAATTTTATTTGATTAGGAGTTTGAATATATCCATTATCCTATGTTAGGTCAACCTATTAACCTATCTGAGGTCACGACTTAATTAGACCCTACAAATTTACTTCAAACGGGGTTGGAGCCGGAGCCAGAGCCGGGGCCGGGTTATGCATTTTCAAACCTACTACTTATGGGGCGGGTTCGAAAATGTTAGCTGCCCCCAGCCCACCTCATGCTCCCTTCTAATCTTAAGTGATCAATTTATTTGTCATAAGCATTCTCTAATTTCTTTTTCATTCAGTATAATATTGTTAAGGTGGGAGGGTTGTTGACTAGCAGTAACTCAACAAATAATTTTATGATATCAATGGATTTATATTAGGGAATCTTTGAGCCCTTTCTTGTTTACTATGATAATCGATGAGTCAACTAGATATATCCAAACAAAAGTGCAATGGACTATTTTATTTGCGGATAATGATCGATGTGACGGGGACAAGAGTGAATGCAAAGTTTGAGTTATGAAATAAAAACTTTTGAATCCAAAGATTCACATATAAGCCGGATGAAGACATGATATATTGTGTGAGTTTAGTAGATATTGAACTTGTGATATAAGTGCAATAACACTCAATGACAAGTAAATACCGAGTAACAATCAATTTACACATTTATATTCTATTCTCAATGCGGTGAATTAGATAGTGATACTAACCACAAGACTGAAGCGGGTTAGTTGAAATGACTAACTATACTAAGGATTATATGTGAATGTGATTAGAGTTTTCCTCGAAAGAAAATTTTTAGGGGTATATCTAGACCAATAGATATACACAAGGATGGTAACATTCATGTCAACTAAATCAAAGTGACCGAGATTTGTATGCTTCCTCGGATGTGTAACACACAGGATGGTAAAATTCGAAACGAGTAAGTTAGAACCAATGTAAATAAATTTAATTGCATCAATCTAATTAAAGACAGTAAAATTGAATTTAGAAATAATAGAGGAAGCAAATTGTAAGAGAATGTTATCACTTGTGAAAGTGGGTGTCGGTGGGAGAAGAGACTTGGTGCTGGTGGTGTGGTTGTCCTTTTAGAGGAAGCTTAGCTGCTATGGATCGCAAACCATTTGCTATATCCGTAAAGTTTGGCCTATCCGGTGGCTCCGACGCCCAGCACCTCTCCATCATTGATCTCCACTCCGGGTCACACCACTCCGGTATCGCTGGCCTCAATGTGTTGCTCACTATCCCACCTGAATTATATGTATTTATTCTAATTATCAATCCCCACGATAAAAAAATCAAGAAACAAACAAGAATGCTAGATTTACCTATAATTGCACCGTAGTGCAAGTCAGCGTATGGCTCTTCTCCGGTGAGAAGCTCCCACAAGACTATGCCAAATGAAAACACATCAACCTGGAAATGAAACAATAGATACTTAAACAACCAGAGAAGACCAAGATTTATAGAGCTGTACGTTTGTGGGATAATCTAGTGAAGCACACAAACCTTGTCGGAGACGAGACTGCTGCTGCCATTCAAAAGCTCGGGTGCCATCCATGGGAGTGTTCCTCGCACACCGCCTGAGATTAGTGTCTGGCATTTCACCTTGGATAGACCCAGGTCACCAACCTGGAACAAGAAGCACATTTGTAGTCTTACATCCTTTTTTATCAGCAATTTCTAATCTACCCTTATTCCTAGCCTATCCCTATGCATAGGATATGAAAACTAGACTTCTTATTAGGCAGTGCTCGTTTGGACCGACTAAGCTAATCTAGTGGTGTCAGTAAGAAATTCTAATACATATTCCAGCCAAAGATCATGTACATGAATGCCACAATAGTACTAGAAATGCAGTTATCCCTATACTCACCATAATACTTGAGAACGATGGTTTTGTGTCCTATTTTCTTCCAAATATTGTAATTTGCAACTATATTATTAATGGATAATAATTCATTTTCGTTGAAAGTCAGTACATAATTAGCATAAATTAGTCAACAAATGTCACGAGGAACTACAAAAATGTTTTAATCCGTCTGATGCATTATTAGTGTTACATTGAAATGTAGGAAGTCAAAAGATGGACAAGCTAATAAGAGTGCAAAACATTTTACCTATATCTCATCATGAAATTAGGTGCAAGGAGCATGTTAAAATCTCTATCTAATTGTAGCAATGCTCATCAAAGCGGTTGCTCACATTAGAACAAAATTACAATTGATAAAACACAGAAAATGTGAGATCCTCTGACCTTGCATATTGGCCGGTGGTGATCTCGAAGATTAACCAATAAGTTGTCACTTTTCAGATCAAAATGCACAATATTTTTCCCATGCAAGTACTCCATTCCAAAGGCAACGTCCATGGCTATCAATAAACGCTTACGCTTGTCAAGGTTCCTGTTAAAAACCAACTACTTATTAATATTATTTTTAGTTTCATAAAACAAAAGCAAGAACGCTAGGAAAAGTAATATTTCACCTCTCATTCCTCTCCAAAGCATCTCTTAGGGAACCGTTGACCATGTATTCTGTTACTGTTGCCACAGAACCTTCAGGGCTATCAAGAACAACTCCATAAAAAGCTACCACATTTGGATGGTGCAAGTCAGCAAGCTTAATTGCCTCATTCCAGAAATCATTTCTCTATTAAGAGCATACCAAAATGTAATTACAACACTCATTACAGTATGGGACTATTGAGATAGTGGAGATCAAGGACAAACCATGCGCTCTTGCTCAGAGGCCTTCCCAGAGAAACACCTATGATTGATCCGTTTAATTGCAACATCAGTACCCCTCCACTTTCCATGATAAACAGTGCCAAAAGTCCCAGAGCCCAACTCTTGCAGTTCTTCCAAATCACTGTTCCTTATAATCTGATGAATACGAATTTAATTAAAGCATAGAGGCCATTATGGCCAATAATATAGTAACAAGATTCAAATAAATCAGAATCATCTACCTGCAAACGACCGAGACCATCTGACACAGGAAAACCAAAATTCACCTTTTCAGGCACATTGGTATTTATGTCCTGAGTTAAATTAAGGAACAAAATGAGAGTAAATTATCCCATTACATAAATGAAACACATGAGAACAAAAACCAGGTAACCAAATCAAATCAGAAGCAAGAACAAGAAAATATGCGAACACAAACAATGCAGCAAAGTAAATTTAGGACCTCTCCATTGGTTTCTGAAGTACAGTCATCTTCTTTTTGTACGGGTAAGTCAGGATTGGAAGGTGTATCTGCCTGAAAAGTTGAAGCAGCTATACCCTCAGCTGTTGCTTCAAGTTCTTGCCTTACGAGTTCCTCAGCTGAGCATGGCAGTGAAGAATGCATGAACAAAAACATTACTACTGCAAAGAAGAAAAAAAAAAAGAGACATATAGGCCTACAAATACTCACATTTGGTTGGCCCGAAAAGGTTCGAATTACTATCCTTGTCTAAATTGCCCGATGGATGGAGAGCTCTATCCTCCAACATCATTTCTCCTAGCAACTCCCCACCATTGACCAAATTGTTGTTGCCAAATGGTGTATAAAAGCTTTCCTTTTCACTTTCAATTTTGTTTAGCCTGGGAAGGAATAGATGTGGATCTTGTTGCCTATTCCAAGGATCCTGGTTGCTGAAAAGTGAATGCGAGACATTTTGAGAACCACAGGTCCTGACTGATGATGACGCTGATGAAGAAGATGTCATGTTACCATCTAAAGGAAAAGTTTCCACATCTTCGAGGACTACTTTTGGATGGAATCTGGAGCTCTCATCCTTCCATTCAGACACGGGTGGCATTTTGTCTATTACATAGTTTGGCTCAACACCAGAGACCACAACCTTGCTACGAGTTTCAACAGGATCCAAATGTCGGATTCCTATCTCTGATGGGCAATATGGGTCTGAATTGCCGATATTAGATGATCCAGCCACTTCAGAGGATTCTACTGGCAGAATATTTTGGACATGAGAAACTTCCGTGTTGGAAGGAAGTATCACTTCCATTTTCTTGTCGTGAGGTTGGACCAGAATCATGTGAGGTTGACTAAAAGCAGTATCCACAAGCCCCTCCCTCCCTACAGCTTGTTGTGGTTTATTAATGATGTCTTCCTTTGGAGATTCCTGAACCACAACCTTTGAAGTTTGGCTTGGCATAATAACAATGGGAGATGGATCAGTGTTAACTGGTTTGTTCGCCAATCCCTCTTGTTTAACCTGGTACTGAATTGGCATCAAAGGCTGCTGACCACCCATTACCACCCCCTGTGCTTGAGGTGAATGCATATCCCCCGAATATCCCATCAAGCCCTGGGGAACTGAAGTCCCGGGATGATCAAGATTGTCAGTCTTGTGGAAAATGATTCTCTCGGTTTCATATTGTGCTTCAGGATTTTGAGGAAACCCAGTTGTTTCTGGGCGAGCAGCTCCAACTTGATGACCAGCAATGACTCTAGATCGAGCTGTTGCTCCTTGTTCGACGGTACTTTCACCTACCGCTCTAACTGCCGTTCCCCTGTTTTGCTGCCAAGGTCTAATATTCTCCTCAAAGCGGGGACTATGATAAACTACGTTCGAATCAGATATAGGACTTGCAACGCTGTCTCTATCATCCTGCGATGAAGCATCTGAATGTGCATGTGGCAAAGATTTTTGGCACATAAAACAATCCTCCAACCTTGAGACTTTCTCAGGAATTATTACTTGTTGGTGTGGCAACAATCCATCAGAGAAGAGTACATGATCTGGTGCCCTTGTTTGAGGTCCCAAGACATAGCCTCCTCCGATCATTGTAGAGGGAACTTGGGCCTGATATGTACAGTAGTTCTGGTCGAATGGAAGCTGAACAACTCGTGCCCCAAATGTGCTTTCTTCGGGATGGCAATCCAAACGAGTTTGAAGGGGTTGCACCATTGTAGGTCTCATTCCAACATGAGAGGAAGAGGGAGTCATTGTCATGTGCATTCCTGGCGTAAATTGAGAGGACCCACCCGAAGCATTATCATGAAACTGCTGTTGAGTATACACTGACCCTCCAGCCCCCAACAACTGATTTGGGAATCCCATTTGGGAAGAGAGTACCGCGTGGCTCATTACTTCCTGGCGAGGATCTACATAAGTGTGCATGTAATTTGTGGATGGTGAAATGCAAACTCCAGGTTGCTGCTGCTGCTGATGCTGCATTACATTACTAACCAGTGGAATGACAGGGTTCGGATCCAAGCCTAGATGCCGTGTGGATGTATCGGGGTGAGTGACTAAGTTCCCTCCGGGCGATATGCCCATTGACTGTGATGCCCCAGCATCACTTTGGCCAACACCTGAACTGTCCACATTTTCAGTCACACTAAAATCAGAGTTTTGTGTTGAAGCACTCATTCCACTCTCCTTCCTCATGATGCCTCCATCCCCGATGCTGTTCACAGCCTCAACATATTTCTGCCCACTGTCTCTCAAATCTGTAAACTCAACCGAACCAGGAGAATCAGGTTCTGAAGCTGAAAATAGGAAAACCCTTAACTTAGAAGACCCATCTGGAGACCTCTCAACCAATTTCTCATACTCATCCATCATATTCTCAAGATCATCTCCACATGAAACTGACACCAATGCATCAAGATCCTCGTTAGGAAGCTGGTACTTAATAACCACGGGCTGCCCATATGCATCCGCCATCCTTTGGACTAGCTCGTTGAAGCATGTATCTCTTCTGACACTTATAATCCTTGTCTGCCCACCGACATATCTCAACATACCATCACTCGGTCTAGGCAAAATCTTTCCCCCAAAGCTACACAGGATCTTAACTTTCTTTCCCGACGACGAATCATCTCCACCTTCTTCGCTTGCATGATCAATCCCACTGCCACCAGCATGACTTGCTGTATTGGGACTACAACCAAACCCACTAGCCGAAGTATTGCTAGACACTTCAGTAGGACTTGCACCTGCACGATTAACCAAATTGGCATTGTATACAAACCCAGGTGACATATCACTGCTTGCCTGATCCGAGGTATTGCCAGCGACCCAGTTTCCTAAATTGTGAGCATAGTTGAAGCCAACAGCTGGACCTCCATGCCCAATTGCCACAGGCACTTGAGAGCTCCTTTGTGGGGCAACACAGGCTACTGCATTAGGATACCCCAAACCCACGAACCCGCCATCGGACCCCGTGGCCTGGTAAATCACACGAGCTCCGGAGCCAGGGCTCCCAACATCAACAGCGGGTGAATTTGGAAAAAAGGTTTCTACATTTCTACTAGCTGTGGCGGGCTGTGCAATGCGGGTCTCATCAGCAGGCACCGCCTGAGCTATATTAAGCTGTTGCAGATCCTTGAGAATTTGGTTTTGATCAAAGGCCATAGCTACAGTGGAAAATCAAATCACTCAAATCCAAATTCAAGAGAAAGAACAAACAAACAAACAAACAACCAAGCGTTTTGCACATTGCATATCCTCTGACATAATTACTTACACCAATCTACAATCAAATCATGAATAAACAAAAAGGATGGATCAAGCACATAATAAGTACCAGATTCGAAACGGCGCTACGAGATAGAACCAAGAGAGATCATTGACCCAACCCAAGGATTTAATTTACCATTTCCTGCAAAAATGTATTACTTGTGTTGTGCTAGGAAAATGGAGGATAATTGGTTCGTGTAATTGAGAAATGGGAATTCTCTGGAAATTTCAATTTTGTGTTTAGGTTTTAAGGGAAATATAAATTGAGAGAGACGGAGAAAAGGCACGTGGTGGAGTGGATCGTTGATACATGCAATGCAAGTTACTAAGCTTCACCATCTCCATCATTTTTGTTGTTTTTCCTTAATTATTTATTACATTAGGGAAATTAGATTACACTTTAAATATATTTATTTGATAAAATATTAATATGCTGCTATGTTTTTGCTGACATCGAGACGTATTATTTCAATCATATATACTCTTAAAAATTGATGGGAAAGACAAAAACACTCTTTTGTGATTAATATATGTTTTTTCATTATTTATAAATTATTTTGTATTTCAAATGAATGTGATATAATGCACGTTTCGGTCTCTCAAATTCATAATTTATGAGGTCATGGTTTAATGTTATAAATCTTTTCACTTTATTTTGCGTTGATTAAGAATTTTTATAGTTGAAAAGACCAAAATCATAAATTGACTGTCTTCTTCTTTATTTGAAATCATAAAAAAAAAAATTAAGTTCTTGTTCTTGTTCTTCCTCAAGCCCATTTCTTAGTCTTTAAAAGTGTGTGTTCTTCCTGATAAGAGAGATTCAAGTTCAAATTCGTCAGAACTATCCATTTGATTTATGGTGCTAGTTCGATATTGTTATATTTTAGAGGTGTATGTTTGTTGAGACCAACATTCGAGAGAGTGGGAAAATATCCAACACACCTTCAAAAAGGCGAATCAAACACATAGTTGTTAACTCTCGGTTTAACTAAAAAAAACGGTTTGCTAGAGTTTGACTTGGAGCTGAACAAACTTATCTATTGAAACATTTAGTTTGAAAACATAATAAAGCTTAATTTTGCATCGAGAAATGATATACAATCTTGAATACTAGTATACTCATTCGGTTTGTTCAATTCTCACAATAAATATTAATTAAAAATTAGATTTTAATTATAATAAAAGGATATATGATTGACTAAATATTAAACAAGACGACTAGTTAGAATTCATCTAAAACTTGATTATAGAATGCTCAAACCAAGTATTTTGCGAATCAAGCTCAAACCGATTATTATTTCTTCAACTTGTTTTTATTTCTCTTATTACAATTAATTAAAATAAGTTGTAGATTTTATATTGTGCACGATTGTTGCCTGATAAAAAATGTTGTGTACCATGAGATTTTTAGAATTATCAATCCATTTGGCAATGGTGGTCAAGTATTAGCCATTTGATACACTGTCGTTTTCAATTGTAGTTGATGATATTATTTTCTAGGGCGGCCTATATTTTCATTTGGTATGAGATTTGTCTATTATCCGCATGTGTATAATATACACGTTTAACGCGACTATTTGGCAGTTATTAGTGGGTGTGACGTTTCTTTTATGCATGGTTAAGCGTGATATTATGTTCCCCCGCTGCTAGATATATATCATCTTTCATTGATGTTTTCAATGATGTATTTTATGTTTATGCGTTATATTACCGATGAGTATAATATGTTCTAATTGCGTGTATGGATTGTGTTCTAATGTGTTATCGTGTTTGTGTCATGTTATTTTCTCACTAAACAGCCGTCGGACATGTTCTCAAAAGTAGCACCACGCATCACGTGGTACCCCACCCTAGTTAGATTGAAAAGACTAAATGTCCTCACTTATATTTCTAATTTTCAAACACTTGCCACTCTCGTACTCCTTTCTTTCCTCTCTCCTCCATTCTCATATTTCTCTCACCCTTCTCAAATTAAACCAAAAATCAATTTTCCGGCAAAACATAAAATCAAATGAGAAACATGTAAATGAAGAATTAGTTAATCTTCAATTAATTAATTAAAAACTAAAACCCAATTTCACTATCTCCCAAAATCCAACTTATAAACCTACTTCTCGAAAAATTATGTTCGGATATACACAATCCATTTGGGAAGTGGAGAAAAATGGCCTTTTGTTTTCATCGTCTTCAGAGCTAGCTGATAAACTTTTTTCTTATAAACAATTTTCTAGGCAATTCATTACAGAGTCATGATATAAGTTATGGACAGTTTGGATTTGGGGAGGTAGGGCTGTCCACCGAGTCGGGTTGGGTATACCCGGCTCGGGTCGTACCCGACTCGGTTCGAGTTGGGTACGAAAACT
>JAYMTP010007658.1:0-10778 GCA_036897365.1 Geranium brycei | reverse complement strand
TTGTCACATTCATCAGATTCCGATGAATTTTTTGATGTATTTGATTACATGGTCTAATCTGTTATGTTGATTTTTAGGGGAGAAATAATGGAGGTTCATCTACACAACACTCTCCATGTCATGATATTTGACCAATGTCTAAAAGTGTATTTTCTCTACATGTGACATTTTCCAGTTCCAGTTTTCTGTTTATGGATACTAGGGTGGGGCACCGCGCGATGCGCGGTGCTTCCTTTGAGAACACGCCCAACGACTGTTTAGTGAGAAAATAACATCACACAGACACAATAACATACTTTAGGACGCGATACACACTCGCAATTGAAACATATCATACCCATTTGTAATATAACGCATAAACATATAGTACATCATTGAAAACATCAACTGCTTATCATGCTGTATAGTAGGGTCGACCCTATGTAAGGGTATCTGAGACCCGTCATAAGCGATCCTCCTAACCGAGGTCACCAAATTAAAAGATATCTTTAAGGGTTTATTAGTTGGTCTATATAAACCAGTCGACGACACAACACTAAAATTACTAATTATCACATACCCCTCCCTCACCGACAACAAATTATGGTATTTCTTAACTATGTTCCGCCTAATTTGCACTCAAACAATCTTAACATGAGCGATGAAAACAACAACCCGATTTGGTCATAAACCACAAATGCGAAAAAAATAAAAAGAAAACAAACAAAACCGGTTACAATCAACAAAACTGTAAAACAAAAAGCTTTGATAAAGACGAACAAAAGATGTAACCTCTAACTAATTCGCACCAAAATAGACTCGTTATCATGCCTAAAAGATAACACACCTAAGCCAGTATAATTCATGGTAAATTGAGGACGGTAAGAATGTGCAAGCTCAGACTTGCTAAATCTTAAGAAACACTCATTCTTATACCAGAAGACAAACAACCAAAGAGTCATTAAAGAATATCGAATTATTACAACCAAGAACACCATAATACATAATTAAATACAAGACCATCCGCACACCCTACATGATCACATACACTGATATACTTATAGGGTCAATTTTACTGTTCAATTGGGCTACCTTGAAGTAATTCTTCTTAGGTTACTGATTGATTAGATTAGTGATTGGTAATAAATAGAGTCTATTGCCGACAACCTAGCTAGTGTTAGTTCTTCAATGGTTCTGGCACGAGAGATTGGTGCACATTCCTTTTGTATTTTTCTCAATGCCTACTAAAAACTGAGTGAATGAATCTTAATAAAGATTTGTCTATTAGACTTATTTAAAATTTTAAAACTCTCTGAGAACTTTCTCAAATTTGTGGACCATAAAAAGTAATTATTTATTGAGTCAATTACTGCACCTCCCTACGAAATATAGTGACATGATTAATGAGGTTAAATTCATCATTGATTCTCCATAAAACTGGATTAGAAGAGATCACTAAAACATTTACTACAAAATAAATTGCGGCCCTATTAAGAACTTGGTATGGCCGCACCAAGACTCGTCAAATGACGTAGAAAGCACCAAAAGTTCAGCTGATAGATAATAAACACATCTCCATGCTGACTCTTTGAATTGTCTGACTACTTTCCTCTTAGCATGTCTCTTAGTGTCAATCGTATATAAATTATACTTAAAACACACAAGTTCCAGAAACGTGAGCAAAAAGCAATTACATGTCACAACCATCCCATGAAGAAGAAATTAGAAAGGAACACACTCAGCTACCCAAATCAACATTCATCTCCAGTAGCTAAACAAAACTAAAGCTCAAAACACCCAAATTCCATAAATGTAATTTTTTTTATCTCTAATAACCATTATAAAACAAAATAACAAAAGAAAATCACTGCAAAAATAAAAAATAAAAATCAGAACTTTAACTTCAATCACAGAGACCCAACAAAAGGGTACACAAAAAATGGGTAAGAAGATCAACTTTCCGTGATCAAACGGCTCCAAAAATCATGTAATCCAGAAGAAAAAATGGTAATTACCAGTTCTTAGACACCCTCCGTACAAGTAACTTTCTACTGAAGGAAATCAAAATGATCTGATCTTCAAAATGAGAACGTTCTGAGATCGAGACTCCAAAAACCTGAAATGTAATCGTTTTTTTGAACTACTTACAATGTAATGCAATGATCAATGAACTGACGATGATGATAATTTTATTAAAATAATGAAATAAAAATGTCGAGACCCAAGAAAAAGACACATGAAGAACCTACCATCCAATGCATTCAGGTGTAGATTAGTCAACGCCAAACTATAGAAGCAAAAAGACATCTTATTTTGAGCTCTATTCCCCTTTGCTTCAAACATCTTATTTTGAGCTCTATTCCCCTTTGCTTCAAGGTTGGCCATAACAATTAATGAACAAATATGTACGCTACGACTATTAAATTATTGTACAAACTGTCAAGGCAAGGCTTATTTGTATTACATAGTTGCAAGGAAAGACTAAATTATAGTATAAATTTATATCAAATTTGCTATGAAGAAATACAGAAGTCAGCCTACTTCAATCTGTGCGGATTTTTCTTGAAAGACATATTGAATAGTAAAGCAAAATACATGTCAATTTACATATAGTTAATCCCACCAGAGCCCCCATAAGAATGTTATATACATTTTAAAACCGATTATCGTGAAGATAAGAGACAAGATATGTCAAATTTCTCATCCTGAAATGTACGAAGAATCAAGACAGTGACAGTAAAGTGTCAAGGGAAAGAAAACAATGGTCAGTAAATATCAGATCCCAGCTCCTTTCAGTTACCTCTGCTAGCAAGTTTAGATTAAAAAATCCACCCCAACACTGTCCTTTCTAGCTTGCTTCCGGGAAGAACATCCTGTCATCCTGACAGATTTTGCAATTCCTCCTACATTCATAAACAACATATTTTTTAATTATCTTCTAAAATGCGTGCATTATACATTGAACATGAGACAATACATACAATAAATCCGGTTTTGGAGAAAGAAAAATGCACATTTAATCTCTTCCTCACTTCTAATGTCTTCATGAATGTCATATTTTTTAAGCATGTTTTGGAATTAGGTGCACTATGTTTCAGATGTAATCCATTCTTGTACGGCATATATTTAATTTTATAATATTATGTGCATATCAAACACTCAATTCAATTTACCAGTATTGCAAGCTTTAGTGCTCGAACAAGCAGACAATTCTCATGCTCTCTCAATGCCTTTTGACCTATAAGGAGCCTATATTATGTGTACTGCGTTGGAAGCAACCCAAAAGATCATTTTCCATGCATTCATACCTAAAGTGATTGTTGAATAATGAGTGAGTTGCAAAAACTTATATATATATAAAATCAAAGCATCTATGACAGAGCTACACTTACAATTTAACACAAGGACAAAGGGAAGAAAAATATCCGAAAAAATTCAGCAACCAATTGAAAATTAAACTTCAGCATATTGGAGTCGTGAAATTTCAAAATCACCACAGGTGTAATTTCTGCAAAGTAATAATAATGAGAATTTCATTCCTCTAGTCAAACCTGTGTTGTAGCCTGTAGGTGGAGTTGTCTTTGGTTCATCCTTCTTGGTGATTTTATCCATTTAACTTTTATTCATGAATAAAGTTGCTACCTACTAGCAAAAATTAAAACCATACTACAATACAAATCAGGCGTATATCATATACGATCTCTTAGAATATGATGGGTTCAGAAAAACACATATACTTGCACTCCCCATTTTATTTCAGTATGCAAAAATGGTAAATTAACCAATCATTCAAATCCTACACAAACCCACATGCAGCTCACTACAAATGAAAATGAAATCCAAATAAACCCTAACCTCATAACAGGATCCCGAGCATTGATGAAATTACGAGACCGGCCAACGCCAAATTAAGAGAACCACACCACCACGAATCAGATCCCAACATCAATACGGGTCTTGAGCACTGAAGAAATTACGACACCAACCACCACCAATCTCCCAAGCATCCCATCGAACATCTGATTCCAACTTCACTTGATCAAGCGCGACACCAGTACAACAGAGACCGAAACGAACGCTGGACTTACATGGATATCATACATCAACACAGTAGTTGTATGCAAAGTTGCAAACCTCTGCTGTAAGAACACTCTCATCTTCTGCCACTTTCCCGGACCATGAGATGATTCTTCATATTCAGCCAAAAGAGCATCAAGGACATGCAGAACATAATCAACGCTCTATATGATATACAATATTCGAATCTCCAACACACACTCAGAGCATATAAATTTATGAAAATGTGAAGCAGAAGCATAAAAGGCTGCAATAGGCAACACCTCAACTGGTCATAGAGAAAACACTGCCAAATGAAGGATAAATATGAAACTTACAACAGACCAATTAAAAAAATAAAGACTAGTTCCCTGACGGCAACCATATCCCAACATCAGACTCAGGTTAATGCAAAATAATCATCAAGAGTGAAAACAACATTTGAACTGTTGATGACAACGGTTCCATTGACAAACATATTTAAGTTATTGTCGTACGAATTTCAGAAAAGAACATGAAAGCTTCCATTTATTATGATTTGAACTTCTAAAAGTCGGAAAGTAACATGGAGCTTCTAATAAAATGTTTTCTCAAGATAACAATCGACAATCAAAGAGTCCCAACTTCCAAAGAGAGTCAAGAAAGGAGAAGAAAGAAATAGCATAATCAAATTCATTATAAAGTTTTATGATATTGAAGAAGATGAATTATTTGGGGTGATGGAGGGAGGAGATAAAAGAACAAAGTGTGCTTTAACTTACCCTCCATAGAAGCACTCGACATTGAGGCAAAGAAATACTCCTAAAGAAATAGATGATTAGGCTTTTGCTTCTTACCTTCACAACATTAGATATATCATCAGAAGAATGGAAAGTCGCTCTGAGCCTCTTCTCCATGCCATGTATAGCATTTGAACATCGCATATCCGCCTCCATAAATACATTCTTCTTATAATCCTGCATCACCAAACCAGATCAATAGCATCAGTAGCATACCTTAATGCTTTGAAATTTACCTAAATGTAGACTCCAGAACTTAAAGTCAAATACTATCTAAATATGCAACACTTCCAAACTCGGAAGAACATGGAACCTGAAGCAAACTAATTATAATAACCAAAGATAAGACAAGACAAATGCCAAGCATTAATCACTTCATCTCCTCTACGGAGAGGAGAAAACCTTAATTACAGTTTATGACCCATTTTTGGGATAAAATATTATAAACGTAATTCCATACTCACTAACCATCCACAAGAATGCAATTGGATATAACACTGATAAGAATTATTTAACCTCTCAATGATAATTTTGTACCACAGGAACTGATTGGAGCTTGTGAAAAAAAATATCCACTGTTCAGGTCCTGGTCAAAATTCAAAGTAGAATACTTGCCCTTTAACACTCTGAAAACCATATAAAAATCGAAAGAGAAATGATATTCAACATGATTAATAAACAAACCTGGGGAATGATACCAGCAAGTTGATACCTTCAATTTTCAGCAAGTATGTCGATTTATGTGGAGACCTCTGCACAACTGCTCTTCCATAGCTTCACATCAAAACAATGGCCCAAATCAATCTAGACAACACACACAGAACATAAGCAAAAACCCAAAAAGTTACGGGAACAAACCAAAAATGATATTATTATGTACCACATTCAATAAAATTCACAAAACTATTCTATAGCAGCAGAAAATTAAACATAGCAGAAACAATAAATTAAAACTTTCAGGGCTAAAAGGAAATTTAATAAATAAATGCAAAGCCTAGATGAACAAATGGGCGACGAATAAAGAGCAAAAGAAATAAACAAACGTAAAATTAACAGTTGGTACTGATAGCGCTAGTTTAGGGAGGGACTCTGAATAACTCGGCTGCGAATTTGAGAACGGCGGTAAACGTAAAAAACAACGCTAAACCTGAGATTAATGAAGAGATTCAAACGAGAAAGAGAGAAGAGAAAAGGGAAAACCCTGATTAAATTAAGGGTACGAATACAAGTTCCCTTTCAGTTAATAACGTTCCATCAATGCATAGGTGATTTCATCCAAAATAGGTTCCTTAAGCTTATTTACACCAGGCTCCCGATTTTACCTGCATTCCTGCATTAACGTACAATGAAACAAAACAAAATTACTACGGCTACACCACATAAACATCCATGTTTAAACAAAATTCTCCTATAATCCTTCACACATTCTAAATAATTAAGAATTTAATCTTTAAGCAAATACCTGCCCCGTCAAATTAGGCACACATTAGAAGTTAACAAATTTTCACTTGTGTGAACTTCATATAATTGCAGTTTCTTGTTCATTCAGTAACAATAAGCATATTGTAACTTCATTATCGCACCACTCAGCTACCTATACCACAAGGTTTATTGGATAGGAGAGTATTCATCAGGTATGTCAGAAGGGAGGAAAGAATTATCAGCCACACCTTTCACAACACTATAACTGCACCAACAAGAAACTATGAGGAAAATAGTTGAGAGCAGATTAAATAACACCTCAAAACAATTTGACCAAGCCTCTTCCAATTGGACTGTATTCAAATAAAAACTCATAAAATCAAGACTCCTAAAACGCCAAAGAAAAGTAAAAAACCTCAAACTCCGATTTCAACGAAACGGAACTCAGAAGCAAAATCCAATAAACAATACAAATATACAAAAAAAAAATTCACCATAGGCTGCGACGAAGCGAGCGAAGGTCTCTGATTCAGAGACCAAGTGGGCTCTGGTTGGTGATGTTCCGCAGCGCGGGTCACTTCTTCTCCGATTCTTGCGTGAGCCATAAAAAGCTTACAAGTCCTTCAAAGTGGTCAGGTTGCAAATGTTGATGGCAATTCACCACTAAAATTATTCGAGACAAGGAGCATACAATAGCCAAGAGACATAACATTTACAAAAAGGGTTATAAAAGTTATTTGTAAGTTGCATAGTTAACACGGACATACCAAACTTTGTGGCCATCACTCGAGAAGAAATAGACATTAAGCAAGCTAAGAGTTCAAGGAAATACGGCAGAATTACCAACAAAGGCATATTCTGGTTTGCCATCTCCTTCAAGGCAGGTAGACATTTTCCGAAAAGATCGGTGACACCATCTTGCGAATATGTTGTGGCACCAGCAGGGAACAACTTCACAGCAAAACCAACCCCACTAATCCCTATTTAATTCACATTTTCATTAAAGTAAGAAACCGGAAGTAAAAAAATGAAAGAGCAAGGAAAATCTGTTTGAATGAAGATGCAGTTTCAATCAGATCAACTTGTATAAATTTTAATCGAATTGCATAAGGGGTATCTAACTTACTGCCCAGCTTAATCTCTTCTGGACTTGTCTTATCTATCAAATAAAGTGTCATGAGTGGAGTTAAGCGCTATTCACAGGCAGTGCTTCAAAAATAGATTTTTGATAAGAAATCGCATCACTTGTGGTGGTAATCGGAGGCCTTAAATTTGGCATCACTATTTCCCTCCCAAATGGACTTGCACTACATTACAAAAGGTCATGAAACAAAAAATAAGCGCCAATTTTAACACATAATTCACAGTAATGGTTTTGGAAAAGAACAGGCGCAAAATCATAAATGTCATGCAAATCAATCAAGAAAGAGGACGGTAAGTAAGCTAATATAACCTGTGAGAGACGACAAATTTGAGAAGATCGCCATTGCGGAGATGAAGATGCCAATCATCGGGTCTGGTTATTGTGAGCTCCATTGCTGGAAAATTTTGAAGTTACGCAAAATTCTATCGGATGCTGAGAGCTACTAAAGACTACAGTTTATGTATGAAACATCTTACTATGACTTGATAAAAACAACAGCCATTAAACATCAACAAATAAAGTGAAACCTAATTAATGGTTACGCGGGGCAACTTATTCATGCATCAATGAGCTACATACTTAAGAAGATCGATGATGAACGAAAATGATATTAAGTTGTTATGAGCCTATAACCAAAACTAAAATGCGGACGATTTTATTCTAAATTATTGTCATTACTATTGTGAAGTTTAGTAAAAATAGAACACAATGAAGCATTCAAAATTTACCTAAGAGAGTATAGGCACTGCTATTAGTGGATTCCTCACGGAACCTAGCATTCTCTCCAGCAATGCCAAAATAGATTAAAATTAAGTAAATGAAAAATTAAACAAGTACTTCAATTTATATTTATACCTAAAGCCAATTCCTCAACTTTGTTCTAGAGTTCCTTAGTAAATGCAAAAAATTAAACAAGTGCTTCAAATCTAATGCAAATCCGCAAATGTTGGTCCTGCCGACATTTTATCGAACAACTTGTGTGCACAAGAAGACCCAATCCAATCAAAAGCTAAGAGCCTAGCTTGAGCATGTCCCATTTCAATACCAGTAAACCTAGACCAAAATTTCAACTTTCTCACTAATCTTTCTACAACAGGTGATCAAAAAACCTGTTTTTTCCAGGGAAACAAACAGAAACATGACACGAATGTAATGGAAACTGAAGATTGTTTTTACCTTATTATGTGAGATAAGACTGCAAAGAGGGGGTTACAGAGAGAAAACAAAAGCTGCCCAGATCTGTATTGTTGAAGCTATATATTAGAATAACAGAGAATTCCAAAGCAGATGAGTCAACTTTGTGCATTGAAGCTTCAACTTCACTTCAAAAATCAATTGCTCGTCTTATTGTCTGTCTTTTTACAAACTATTTTCATTTAAATTACACATTACCATACCATGTTTAGTTATTCAGAAATCAGCCACAATTTATACAAAAGTCAAATCAAGTAAGCTCATCTTATTTTAACAATCAATCATGATCCTAAACTTACGTTCTGCCGCCACAGACGCACCAAAATCAAAACGGGAGGCATGATCGCCTCCGCTTCCGACTCCGATGATGAAGAGGTCGCAATCGGAGCATCGCCGAATAGGAGGCCTGCATCGTCCTCTCTTCCTCCGCCTCCTCAATTCCAGACACTTGACACAAGAAGCCACTCACAATATAAACAAGGGTTCTACATAGTTACGGCCCTACAACACCACAAAATACAAAACCACCACACAATATAAAACCAAATAGAGAAATATAATCACAGGGGATGCACATAGATACTACAATACAAACACAACTCCAGAACCGTATAAATACAGGACAACACAACATGAGCCCATGCACGACCACTCGCCTGTATCGAAACCAGCAGGAAGAACACAACTTATATAAGAGTCGCCGACGGGACCGACAAGGCACAACCAAAGCGCCAACACATGAACAGACGCAACACAATTAAAATCACTGGCGGTTACAAAAAACAGAGACGGCCGATAGCATCCCCACACAGAAACAGAGTCAGAGGTGGCCTAACTGGCCAGCAAGGGAGGAAATACGCTATACGCCCTATGCCACGTGCAACTGTTATATATATAATAGATTTGTTCGATTTTTTTTCTCGAGAATCGTTAATTCTATTCCATTATTGTTCTATATACTGCTATTTTTGATTCTATATTTAATTTATTTGATTTCAAAAAATGGACGAGAACGACTTTGATTTTTTTATTTATGACATTTTTATTTACTCTGATTTTTTTAAAATTTTATGTATGAAACAATTTTAACTATTTTATAAAAGATTACAAATAAGATCGCTCGTGCTACACCTAGTAAACATAATTTTCTTTTTTAACTTGATTCAACCTGGATTATAACAAAGCTAACTATTCATAAATATGACAAGGATAAAAAGATGATAATGTACACAGTACAGTGAAAGTTTGTACCTTTCTTTTGGGTAAATTTAAATTCCCTTTTCTCTCCTGATTTTGATAAATATTTCTAAATCTCTCTCTTTGTATCTTCCACTCTATAACACTGTAAACACCTAATTTTCAGGTCATGAAGTTTCTAAGATTGCAAGTAAACCTGGAGCTCCTCTTCTACACAAATGTCATCAAATACTATCACAAATTCACAACAATGCCTGCAAAAGCCCGATCCACTGCGCGCTAGTCCACGCTGCAGTTTCATCTCCACCGCGCGCTGTGGGAAGCGAAGAACTGGAAATCGGGAAGACTGACTTCCAGGCGCCGGAGCCAATCATCAGCGACTTGCATCAGAGAGTCCACTTGTTGGCTCTCGTTGGATCCACAGGGCGTCACGATCGAGCCCCTCAGCTTATAGGAAGCAAGACCAAAAACGGGCAGTGAGATCTTCGAAGAAGAGGCTTGGAGTTGTTGCTGCAGCTGCACTTTACCTGTAGCAGTTACGAGGGAAGACAATGAAATTTGGCGATTGTTTTGTGACAGACGATACCGAATGTTATGTTATGAGAGGGAGAGGCGTACTTTTGCACTGCGTTGACAAGCAATGGAAGGTTAAAAAAGAAGCGTCCAAGTTTTGTAGGGTTTGGCCCATGGGTATTCTGTATATCGGGTACCTGCATAGAAGATTATTTTATTTCATGATTGTATTAAGGAAAGGAATCACTTAAATAACGTATCGATGTCACCCGATGCTCTAAAAATCGGCCTAGGCTGGTCTAGGGGATCTATAGAACACCGACCCGATTTCATATAATCGGGTGGTTTAAGTCGGCTAGGCTGGTCTAGGCGTACTTAGGCAATTTAAAAAAAAAACTAAATAATTTATACTAATTGGTATTTTTGACATGGAAAATTCCACTTAACCCCTCTTAACTATGGCCGAGTTTCACTTAACCCCCCTTAACTTCAAA
>JAYMTP010007657.1:0-10778 GCA_036897365.1 Geranium brycei | reverse complement strand
TTTGCCCACTCGTTAATCATGCTTTAGCGGGTGGGCGAGGCATTATACATCTAAAGTTCGTCATCCGATCATCTGTTTCCGTCATCCAATTCGGTCATCCATCATTCGATCATCCGCTCTGTCATCCAGCATCCGTCATCCGATCATCCGACATCTGATCATCCGTCATCTAGATCTGTCATCCGCGCATCCGTCATCCGTCATCCAGATCTGTCATCCGCGCATCCAGCATCCGGTCATCCGATCATCCAGTTTTCCTGCTGCCTGATTTGCTTCACTACCCCTTTACTACTGTGATTTTTGGCCAATTTCCTTTTTCATTGACATGATTTGGGTGTTTTTTTGAGACGATTTGGTTTATTTCCTATTATTAGCCTCTCTTAAATGTGGGAGGATGTGCTGAAGCCGTAGCGCACTCAGTCTCTATCTCTAAATTCGGTATTCAACTCGGTATCTGTGGTCTCCGTATTCGGTGTTCAACTCGGTCTCCATGGTCTCCGTATTCCGTATTCACATTGGTTTCCAGTTCCGTCTCTGGTCTCCGTATTCGGTCCATCTCCGGCATCTGTATCCGGTATCAAAATTGGGTATAGATTCACAAAGCCTTCAGGCTCCGATCTCCGTCTTCGAGTTTTGAGTTCAAGCACCAGTCATCGTCACTTTAACGCCATAGCCGTCATGTGCTGCCACTACATCAGTTTTTTTGGAGTCAAATTGATGTTGGTCGACCCACATCAATTTGAGGGGGGTGTCAATCAGGGTAAATTAGGGTTCGTATTATGTTAGGCCCATTAGGGCTAGTATTATGTAAGGCCCGTTAGGGTTAGCCCATTAGGGTTTAGGTTTGGGTATTAGGGTTTTCTATTAGTGTTATGTTTACTAGTTTGATTTATATTCCTGTTGTTCCCTATATAAAGGAACCTCCTCTATGTAATTCACAAGCAAGATTAATAAAGTAGAAGAAAGTTGAAAGCAAATACAATATCGTTTCATAAAGATTGACATACAACATTTCACACAAGAAGATTTATTAAATGGAGTACCATATCTAATTTTTCACAAAAAAGATATATCACATGAAGTACCATCTGTATTTTCTCTAAATAGATCACATGTGCACACGGCTTGTACGTCGTTTGCGATTTATATCAGATCTAACAGTTGACGTGACTTGTCATTTTCGCCATTTCTTTAATTAGCTCGCACTCAACAATTAAAAACAGAGGGAAAAAACTAATAAAGATGATTAAAAAATAACTCATTTTCCTTATATTATTTAGGGAAAATGACAAAGCTACCCTGAAGTTGGAGGTTCTCGCAAAAACACCCTGTTCAAGTAAAGTAACACTCTTTTATGTATGCTTATCAATTATTGTATCATGAAACTACTTTGTGATCCATGTACCCGAATCATATCTCTCTCTGCACATTTTATTTTTTATCTTTTCGTTTTGTTGTTTTAAATATTTTTCAAACCAACCGAATTTCGATCGGCTGAGTTCAATTACAAAAATTAAATTTGAACGCTTGAAATATCTTTTTCTCTTGAGTTCGATAACTTAAGTATTTAATCTCTACTTACCTAGTATTACTTGTGATCGGTACACTCTCGATAGTGATGAACGATCACATCAAAATTCAGACATAGTGTTTTCGCCCGTCATTACTCCTAGCTGCCTCTTCTTCCACTAGCTCTTCAACCTCACCGCAAACCATCATTAACTGCTCCGCAAACAAACCTCACCAGGAATCACCGCTGGAGACCTTATCGGCTACTTTAAAGTTGAATAATACTAAATATTTCATATAATAATAAAGCATTAAATAAAAATTGTTTATGCTCATTAATTAACAAGTAACTTTTGACGCAGTAAACTTAAGTTTTCAGTCATTATTAGAGTAATAAATCAGGGAAGATGATGTTCGAAGAAGAATGTTTTTGTTATGAAAACTTGAAACGAAAGCAATGAATGATAAACATGAAGGATATTTCCATCATTTATAAAAAATTTAGAAAATTTAAATAAAGTATTTTTTAACGAAACAACGTGAACATAAGAAAATATGACAACTTTGGTGCACTACAAAGAAAATATAATACTTGAGTGTATTTATATTAGAAACACATACTATTGACTATACAAACTTATACCTTATTTTCTTTTACCTTTTAACTCATTGAAAGACGGAAGGAAAATTCCTCTTCCTCGGAAATATACGGGAGATCCAATCCTTAAAATTCCAGTAATATGTTTTCTTTTCACAAAATGAACTTAAAAAGAAACATTTAAAGGCGCAACAATGAGAATCAAGAATTGTAAAAAGAGCCGAGATTGTAATTTAGATTTTTTATGTCGCAAACAAATAAATTATATCGTTTAATATTAATTCATAAGAGTATTGAAATCTCACATTTAAATGACGCAATAGCAAAGAAAATATTTGTTTCATGTGCAAAATAATAGTCTCACTTGTACAACACTAAAGTGAATCACATCACTAGTCAATAAGCATTTCAACATCTCTATCCATCAGCTTAAATATACAGACACACATAATAATGATTCAAGAAAATCCAAATATGTAGAACAGACTGATGATTCTCTGAATTACACACAACACAACTATGAAAATTCATCACTATTACTATCACTACCACAAATTCAATTTCACGTGTACATACAATTAACATTCAAGATCATTATAACCAAAAATCAAAGTCGCTCCAAAGAATTCAAAAGTATATGAACCGTGTGGCCTTGTGTCATTAGGGTCAGTGCTTTTTGAGGCACACCTCTATGTTCTTCCTGTGATCTCAGAACAAAACTTGATAACCCATCGTCTTGTGTGTTTGTCTAAAATTGTTTCTAATCTTCCACTTCTGTGTTGAGTAGAAAGCTCGGAAACGCTATGGTTATGTCCCTGACCAATGGAAACAAAAATATTCAAACTCACAATGATAACATACATGTAACAATGTCTAGATTCAGTTCTTTAAGAATGATGATCATTGGTGCAAGTACAACATTGAGATGAAACAATGGTTCAAAATTAATATAACATTGTTCTAAAAGACACTAGGTGCTATTCGGGCGGATAAGACCTTCGAGATTAACCAGATTTTTATTTATTTATTTTTATGAATAAACTAATAATTATATATACATACCATCAAAGAATGCGTTATACTATATAAAATAAATCAAAATATTAGTTAAATTCATATCCTAAAATAATAATATTAACAATTAGTATTAATTATTTTTTACTTTAATTACCTATATCCGCTTAACCGACTCAAACCACAACGCGATTATATAAAATTGGTCTGGTTTTCTAAAAATATCCGCACAGGCCAATTTTTGGAACAGTGCAATATAGAAATGTGAATAAAATTGTGTTGCGATATAAGGAAAGTAAGAACCTACTTTAGATACGGAAGAGTCATGTTCTTCAGTATGGTTGGATTCTTTGCCACAAATTCTTTCCACTCTTCACGGTCAATTTTCCCATCACCTTTCAAATCTGCCTCTGCGAATGTCTGCAGAAGTAGAAGGCAGATCAATTGTAAAGGCGATCACACGAGTGTAACATGACTTGGAAAACAAGTGTGAGATGATAAATACCTTGTCAACAATTGATTGAACGACATCCTCGGACAGTGTGAGGTCTGATTCACCGAGAAGAGCCAATACCATCTCTTTCAACTTCACGAGCCATAGTCATCAACAAAAAAAAGGTTGAAATAATCAGATATGCAAAGATTTATATGTTAGCAGTTACCAATAGTTGTTATCAGATATTATATATTATATGAAACAGAAACCATTGTTGAGGATAAGGGTCGAATTATTTACCTCCTCATGCTCAATGAAGCCAGTCTGTCGTAGATCATATAGTCTGAATACAACTGCAAGAAAAAAAATGTTCCTTCACTAAATGTCCATAAAATGGATATGTGGGAGAAATAGGAATCGTCTAGGAACATGAACACGATTTAGTAGGTTATGAAGAGAAAATGATGATATTCTTAATAAACCCTTAATTACCATACATGCAATTTTGTCTTCTTGAGAGGCATTTGGGTGGAACACACTTATTGATCTGACAAACTCCCCAAATTCAATTACACCATTTCTCTTGACATCAAACAAATCAAATACCTGTCACAGAAAATTCTTCTCATGATTCTTTATTGATTATTGGTGTACAAAATGAACGAAAGAAAGACAAAAAGATTGCAAGCCACAACAGATTAGCAGAGAAGAATTGTTTCCTAAAAAAAAACAGAGAAGAATTGTCTTCTACATGTAATTTTGATGGACAAACTCACAATAATAAACCTACAGTGAACAGAAATAAATAGTACAAGTAACACGCACTCTGTCTGCAAAGAGATTTTGTTTCCTGCTGTTTTGAAAAAGTGCAAGCTGGAACTCTTCCTGCGTATGAAATATTAGATAAGTTCGGTGTGAGTGCCCAAGACAGATTTTACAGATCAAGGAACTCGTCAACAGAAAGAGAAAAGAATTTGTAAGTGAAACTGGGATCAAGATACCTTGTGAATAAGTCCATCATCAATTATAGAACTGCTTAGTTTCTTGAATAGATCATACAAAGCCTCTACTTCATTCACAGAAACTATACAAAAAAGTACAATTTCCTTTCAGATCCTAACATACAAACCTTACAATTTCCAATCATAGCTCGCGAAGTTCAGAAACATAAGTAGTTAGGCCAAAGCTGATAAAAATTACGTACAAGGAGTTTCAGAAGCAAGAATGACCGGATCCTCATACCCAAGTTTCCTCTTAGAATGTCCGCAAAAGCATCTTGTCAAAGCATTCATGGCCGAAATTGAAGATTATTGTAGCAAGAGTGCAAGAGTGTTGACACCAATGTTAATACACGTATAAGTATTCACCTGCTGACATATCCATCAGAATGAAATTTTCCGCAAGATCGTTTTCTAGGATTTTCAAAGCCTAAACTGAGATTTTAACCGTGATCAGAGGACATCTCAAACATCTACTGGATATAACACCATTTGTCGTTTTACTGAGAAAACTAGGAACTGAATTCGCTAAACACTGATTTCAGAATCATTTGAAAGTTAACAAAAGAGAGCAGATTAAGACACAATGGATACAAAATCTAATGGATCAACTGTGGTTCCAAATGATCAATCAGACCTCAATCATTTTAAAAGGGCTGAACTGAACAAGAACAACCAATGATTATGCAATATCAACCCTAACTATAGTAGATGCAATTCCTTGCTCACAAAAAAGCAAGATTTTCCAGAAAGATGAACATAATCAAATCACAAAAGAAGTCAACTGACTCAACAGTAAAATGTTGCATCCTTACCAAGTCCTGCTAATAATATGCTCTCCAACTACAGTTGTAGGACCCAAATACAAAAGAAAAAAACAAAAATATACTTTATTTTACACTCAACTCAACTCAATAAAATAAATTTATCCAGACAAGCAACATCTGGGTCCCAAAAAAGGGTTGAAAAAAATGCAAATCTTAAGTCAGCCCAGAAAATCATATTCAGATTTACATCTAAAGTCTCCATTTTTATTTTCCTGTACAAGGAGGACAAGATCTCAGAACCCAGATTGATCCAAATCTATTAAGATCAAACAAGAAAAAAAAACACAGACAAAGAGAAGCATCATTGGCCCAAAACCCAGAAAAGAAATAGAACCTAATCAACCAAAAAATCACGAATCAATAGATAAAAATGGGTTGATGGGCAATGAGATTTTACCTTTGTTATCGAAAATATTTGGTCTCCTTCACTTCAAAATCTTATCTTATCTTTCTTCTTCTTAATTTGCTTTTGTGTTGATTGCAATCAGCAAGTCAGCTTCTAAATCTTAAACATTGCTGTCAGAATTACTCATCTTCAATACCATTTGTTTCCGATTTTCGCTACCAATTTCTATATTTAAAACTTCAACGGGAATAATCAGCTACTGCGCGGTCCACCGATTGGGTCAAGGAAGTGGAGAACTGTTACCCACGTCAGCAAATTGAAATGGCCCAATCAGATTTATGTAAAAGAAAATATCAAATCTTCTTAGCCACCGTCTATCATTATTTATTTTTAAAGGGTTAATGTCGCATAAGCACATTAAGAAAAACACGATTATCACGTAAATACATTAAAAAAAATTTCTTTTAATTTTGTAGGTTACTTAAATAAAAAAAATTAGCATTGTCAGAAATTCCGTTACATAATTTTTTAAATTGATGATTTGGTTCCTCTTTGAATAACTGATTTAAGTTAAAGGTTAAAAACATTTTAATCTTTTTATATAATAAAAGAGAATCAGTTTAAATTGGACTGGTTCAAATAAGATATTCTGGTCTAAACAGTTCAAAATACTCAAACGTTTTTATCAATTTGCATAAAAATATCCACAAATCTCTTCAACTTCAATTGCTTATTGAGAAACTACTCAAATTTAACTCTTAAATACCAAATTGACATCTACCCACAAATGTTCTTCTTCAATTTGCATAGAAACTACTCAAATTGAACTCAAAAACACTAATTCAACAATTACCCACGAATGTTTTTAGTCGATTTGAGTAAAGACTCCTAAAATTGAACTCATGAACATCAAATCGACAACTACCAGTTCTTAGTCGATTTGAGTAAAAACTATTAAAATTGAGTTCGTAAATACCAAATAAACTATTAAATACCAAATAAAATCAGGACGGTGACAGAGCGGACGACGACGACGACGTCGGAGCTCTTTCGCATTGACCTTCTCCTTTGTTGGGCTCACTCACAGAGTTGTATTTCTTTTTTTAAATTCCTTAGTGTTTATTTATTAAAATAAATAAATCAGTTTTAAATTTGAACAAATCTATTTCTGATTCTAATTTGAACCGACTCAATTTAAACGGGTTCTCTCTTATTATATGAAAAAAACTAATATGCCTCTACCTTTAACTTAAATCAACCATTCAAAGAGGGGTAAAATCGTCATTTTATAAAATTTTGTAATAAAATTTCTAATAATAATAATTTTTTTCATTTAGGTGGCCAACAGAGTTAAAATTTTTTTTGTAGGTGTACCTAAGTGATAATCGTGTTTCTCCAGGCGTACCCATGTGATATTATCTTTTCAAAAAAATACTATTTCGAGATTGTCCGATTAATAAATGGTGTGTAAGAAAACGACATGTCGTTTTGAATATGAAAATCTTTGGGCCCGACGAGCTCTGGACTATATTAGATCGGCCCATAATCAGAAGGCCCCATCTCTGTCCTAATTTGGCTCCGTTCATCATTTTCATTTCCAGTTGCTGCTGTGGACTGTGGAGTGACTCTTTCTGTTTCTGTTTCTGCTTCAATTTCTCATTTTAAATCCTCGAGGTTGAAGATGAAATGTTACGATCTCTCCCCAGTTATGAACCCGAAACCCTACTTTTTCTACGCTATGTTCTGCAATTTCTTCAAATGGTGACTACCTTTAACGAGCACATGTCTCGTAGTGTCTATCGTCCCAAGCCCTACAACTCCACAGCAGAGCTTCAAGCTCCATCTCTTGATTCAATGCAAATCGCAACGGAGCAATAATTTGGAGGAGAAACCTATCCAGGTCTAGATCAAGTCCCTGATTGTTGGGGACCATTTTGGCTACATCTCTTTTCCAGAAATATAATGCAGCTTTACTGATTGCTGTGAAGGTAATGGAGTTTATGGTGTGTGTGTGTGTGTGTGTTTGTAGAGTTACTAAAGAAAGTAGGTTTGATAGTGTACTTGATTCTTGTTGGTTGTTCATGATTCATGGAGCATCTTGTGTTTGGTGAATGGTGAATCGTTTTTAGCTTCTGAAAGAAGGGCACAATCTTATTAAGCTCACACACTCAGATATAAATGCTTAGCTCTGTGGAATTCAGCTCAGGAATACAAGTAGCAAGATGATTGGAACTGTTGTATCTGTTTTGCGTGAAATGGTTGTGCCTAAGCTGCTTCTTTTGTGGACTGGTATTGTTGGTTCTTCTCGATTAGGGAGAAACTGGAGAAGAAGCGATTGACTACATTCTGGTCAGTTCTTTTTTCCAACCAAGAACCGACACAATCGTAAGGTGAAACTAGTACGTAAAAACCACAGTTAGACCCTGCCACACACATAAAAGAATCATTGTATAATATAATTGCAACAGATATATTCTAAGGTATCTATTTTTCCGTGCTCTTGAAACATGTATGTTTGTTGTCTTGCCTAAACATCTGCCGAGCATTGTTCACTTCAGTCGCAAAACATGCATTGCATATCTGCCACTTGTTTTCAAATCCATGTCTACATTTTCTATACATAGCATGGATGGATTCAAAAAATGAGTATTCAGGAGATTGTGGAGAAGTGTTTAGTCAAGGTAGCCAATTATGGCAAATCCATGTCTGTTTTATAATCCAAAATCACCCTTGCATTGACCTTGGACATATTTGGTTTCCTATTTTTCTTCAAAAAAGAAAAAAAAATACATGGCCGTGTCACCGAATCTGGTGGCATTATAGCCACAAAATTCAGATACACAGAAAACTGGGCTTACATCATTTCTAGTGGGAGAGAAAAGACTCCATTGCAACAAAACAGGACCCAAAATAGACCCCAAGTAGTTCAACACCAGGGAAAGAGAAATAGACAATTTTTTTGCCTGTTTTTTTGTTTACGTTAGAGGTCTTCTGCTTGATGAAACCCAATTTTTGAATCCTCTTGGAACCTACGAGATATGAAGAAACCTCGTAGTTGTGGCAACAACAACAACTATCAAATTAGCTGCAACAACAAAAACATCATCCACCACAACAAAAACAGAGTTGAAGAAAAATCCAAAGGAAGCAGCTTTTATGAGCTATCCTTGTCCTTGATCTTTACCTTTTGGTGTCTTCTCTTCTTGTTCTACTCGGAACTTGGCCTTGGCCATGGTAATGGAGGTACAATTCTCACACACATTATTTTAGTTATTTGATTCGTATTGTCTGCAAGAAATTATTTCATTTTGTTTCCCATATTAAACCCAATTTCCCGTTTCTAAGCACACCCTCTAATTCTTTTTTCAACTTATGTTCTTATGTTTGTAATTTGCATTGTGGAAAACAAAATTTGATTGATGTTTTACTTGGGTTGCTTGTGAATTATAAAATTGTGCATTTTTTCAGATGATATAGTGTCCAAAGGGATTTGATAAACATTTGTTTGAATGTGACTTGTATGCAAGTTTTTTAATCTCTTTTCTTATTGAAAACATTGTGATTTTCTAATGAAATGATAAATAGATGTAGATGTAAAAATTTCAGGACATCCTGTTTCTGGGAAGGAAAGCGTGCCTTTGAACAATGCCTCCAATGAAGGGCTATGTAGTGACCCCGTCTTCCCTGATGTCACAAATAATAGTGTCAACCATACAAATAAAATGTTTTCAGGGTTTAATATGTCAAGAGGCAGCAAGAATTCCACTGTTCAACGTGACTCAGAAAAGTCCCAATGTTCACTTCCAGAAACAAATGGGCTAAAGGAATTGTTGGCTGCTTTAGGTTATACAGGCGCTTTAGTATGTGAAGTACCTCCACAAAAGAGACAAGGGGAAAATCAATCCAGTCCAATACCAAATGGAAGAAGTTCTTGCTCAACCTACATTAAGTTGGAAGAGTTCCAAAATATAACAAACCAAGAACATGCCATGGGAGTGCACAGTAAGCTAGAAAACATCACCCATCGGTTAGAACCGGATGGAGCTGAATATAACTATGCCTCAGCATCAAAGGGTGCTAAGGTGGTGGGCCATAACAAGGAAGCAAAAGGTGCAAGCAACGTATTGGGGAAGGACCACGATAAGTACCTGAGGAACCCGTGCTCCGTGGGAGAGAAGTTTGTTGTGATCGAGCTCGCGGAAGAGACTTTGGTTGATGCTGTCAAAATTGCAAACTTCGAACACTATTCGTCTAATTTCAAGGAATTTGAGCTGTATGGGAGTTTGAGTTATCCAACTGAAACATGGCTTCCGTTAGGAAGTTTCGTTGCTTCAAATGTTCGACACACTCAAAGCTTTAATCTACCAGAACCAAGATGGGTGAGGTATTTGAAGTTGAACTTACTCAGCCATTATGGGTCAGAATTTTACTGCACATTGAGTGTTATTGAAGTGTATGGTATTGACGCAATTGAGTGGATGCTAGAGGATCTCATCGTAACCTCTGAAGAATCTCTCTCCAATAAATCGACGAAACCTAACTCAACTACAGCCCCTCTACCAGAAAAGGGTCCCACTGACAAAAATGAGAATGGGAAAGGTCAAATTGGGGCTGAGACTGATGGTATGAAGGAAGATAGTATCGATGGTGCTGAAAAGCTCAATGTAGAAATGACAAAAGTCCAGGTGATCAGGGACGAGATTCCTGATCCTGTAATGGAAGTTAGACAACTGTCAACTGGTAGAATACCAAGCGACACAGTTCTAAAGATCTTGATGCAAAAAGTGAGGTCGCTTGAGATAAATTTATCCGTGTTGGAAGATTACATAAAAGAATTGAACAGAAGAGAAGGGGATGCTTTGCCTGAGCTCGATAAGGAGGTGTCACAAATTTCCATGCTCTTGGAGAGAAGCAGAATGGAAATCAAGGATCTCTTGGAGTGGAAGGAGATCACGGTACTACTTTTTCTTCTCTTATTTTCCCTTCAATCATATATGTTTTTAGAATATATATATATATATATATATATATATATATATATATATATATA
>JAYMTP010007656.1:0-10778 GCA_036897365.1 Geranium brycei | reverse complement strand
ATCGGTCGGTATCGGTTAACCGCGGTTATTGAAATTAATAACCGCAGACCGGACCGGTTCTTACCGATTTTGACAAATCAAAACCGAATTGTTATTGGTTTGTTCCAGTTCCAGTTCCGGTTTTGTTCGGTTTCGGTCGGTTTCCCGGTTTCCGGGTTTATATGGACACCCCTACATGTTGCTCTTTGTATAATTTAAAATCACATGACCAACACAAGATTGCACGCTCTAGCACTCCGTCAGTTAATACTTAATACATATGCATAAGATGATGATACGGTTGGTTCAGAATAAAGAAACAATTGGAGGTTGCCAGAAACATAAGAAATTTAAGCATCTGTGTTTTTCATTTTGTTTCACATTGGAATACATACAACACCACCAGAAATAGTCCCATTACCCATAAGTAGGTACAGTAAAAGTAAAAGTAACTTCAGACATCAAAGTGAAGTGGGTTCAGGAGACTCGTGATCAATCAGCTTTATGCATGGACCCAGTGTATGGAATCAAACGAGCCTTTATCTGAAAACATGAGAAAAATTACCCAATCAGTATCTTAGAACTTAATTAACACAGAAACTAACTAAGGAATAATCTCATACTTACTATACTTGAGTTGAGTATATTTCTTCCACGCTTAACTACGTTTTGTTTATCTTTTACTTAATGCCGTTAATTTTCATCAGTCAATTGAAGTAAAATGAGATTATTCCAATAATTAATTAATAATAAACGAGAGTAATTAATTACTTGAACTCCGTCTAGGTTAACCCCATTCTCTTTGAGGATGGTGAAGAGATACTCAACAGCCTCGTCACCCGGTCGGTAATGCCCGCTCGACGGACAGATTGCCTACACGACGACAAAGAATGCTAAGATACACACTCCTATCGCAAAAATTTGAAAAAAGTACATGGACACCCAGTTTAATGAACTTTGACATTTTAACTGTGGAGCCCGACATAATATATTTAGAGACTGTAACCATATATACCGTTATAACTCCATCCTCGGCGTCAAATATTCCGGCAGCAATAGTAGCTCCTCCGGCCAAGAAGCTGGAATGCTGAAACACTCCTTTTTGTTTCTGCAAAAATTAATTAACCCCACATATGTATCAGATTTAAATCTCTATATATAATGAAGGAAATACATAAGATTTTGTGGGCATAAATGTGACATACTCGACCAACATAGAGCTTCTTGGAGGTGCTCATGACAAAAATCCAGGGGACATCTGGAGTAGTAGTAAGTGGAGTGCCGGTGAGCTTGTGTATCACTTTCCCATCAACAATCACATATTCATAACGCTCCCTTTCGTGCTGTGTTTGCCCAAATAATTTAAATTAGGATCATAAAAATTTCTAATGTACTAATGAAACAAAATAGGTTTATAAAATTTAAATATTCTATATTTATCATTATTTATTACCGGACCAAGGTACTTGACGCAGTGTTTATTAAGCTTGGATCTGGGGCATTCTTCCAGATCGATCTCTTTGCCATCACCTATGTCCAACCTGCATTAATTAATTGTTGCAAACATATAGATACACGTTTTATCATATATTGTTACAATTAATTAATTGAAATCATTAAGCAATGATATCTTTTATTAACTAGCTAGGTAGAGCTTATAGTGTAATATTTACCAGTAGAAAAAGGGTTGGCCAGACTCGGCTGTGCTCCACACATGGTAGTAGTATTTCAAGCTCATGCCGTATCGGTGGCGTGGATCAATCTATAGTAACAAAATTGTACATTGTTAGGTTAGGTGAAAATTATTTTTGTGTGAGAAATTATTTAACTTATTTCAGCCTGGAAAAATAGATGGGTATAAGATTAAACTCCTCCACATAAATCATATATAATCATGTAAAAATAAAATAAAATAAATTTACTCATCAATAAGGACGGATTCTTATCACAACCCTTTATTTTATCAGTTCAATGACTTAAAATAGTTCTAGTTTACACCATAAGATGGGTTCTCCATAATCCTAAAAGGGTTTTTTTATTACCAAGATCGAGATCAAAATTAAAGAAGATATTGAATTCTTGATTAAATTAGCCCTCTATATGATATAATAAATATAATTTCAAATTTTAAGGTATGTCTTGTCACTCATGTACTCTAATAGATTAATAATTAAAGAAAAGGAAATTGGGGGAAAGTATATTACAGCTTCAATCCAATGGAGAAATGCTAATTGTTGAGCATTATCATCTTTGGACGCACCCTTTCCAACCTGCCAATGCCAAATAATTAAAATCCCAAACTCAATCAAACTTGAAAAAATTGTTTTGTAATAAATAATACAAATAACAAGTATAAACAAAAGAAATAAAAAAAATACCATGGAAGCATGAGAGCCAATACGGTTCCAGCGTGCAGTAGGGGATTCTTGTTCACCGGATTTGAAGAAGGAAACGCTATTCTTCCTCAATTTAGCATGTACTAATGCTTGCCACCTAATTCAAAATTAATTACCATCTAATTTAATTAATGAACTCTTTCTTTCTTTCTACATCCAAATAAAAAAATAACATTCCTTATCAAAATAACCATCATATTTTCTCAATTTGAAACACAATATAATCCATCAAAATATTGAACTTAATTTTTCTTAGTATCTTCTTATGATCAATTGATTTATACAAAAAAAATGAAAAACAAGTACTTGGGAGCTTGAAATTTGGTTAACTACCGAATCTAATCTATGGTCTGACAAGAGGGATAAGAAAATATAAATTAGGGATTCGAATATTTTATAATTAAAACATGATTATTTTATCACAGAATCAATTATACTTGCATGTAAAAAAATAAATGAATCATATAAAATTAGGTGTTACAACAATTTCCTATCATGTTAGAAAAAAAATTATTTTTTCAATATAATTAGTTTATTTTGTTGTAATTTCATTGTTAGTGAATTAGTCAGGTTTCTACCATCTGGTGTTTTAGCTGTTAATGTAATGTCAAGTTAATTTGTTTTATAATTTAATAATATGTTGAAAAATTAAAAGAGGATAATATAAACAAATAAAAGGTAGATTTGGTGTTAAATAATTCCTTACCTGCACATTTAGAGGTATAATAACAATTGATAATAGAGAGACATAATTTGTGAGCGATAAATGTGCGTACCATAGCTCGTCGGTGGAGACGGCGGTGTCGGCTAAATTGCGCCGGGTGCGGTAGCTCCGGTAGACCTTTTGCACCTTAATCGCAGCATTGTCTTCGGAGGTAACGCCGTTATAATTAGGGTTAACGGCGTCATGACTGTGGATCGAGGTCAGTGCATCTGAGTTGCTGAAGGAAGCGGTGGTGGCCATGACGTAGTTGAGAGTGAGTGGAGGAGAATGAGAGTGAGGAAATAAGTGAGGTTGGGGCAAATATATAAACAAAATTTGTGTTGCCGAAATGGTATCAATTTAGTGGACCCTCTCTCTTGCTTCAATTAGCCGATCAAATTTATTATTAATTATTATCCTGTCTATTTCATGATTGATAATTGTCACAAAAGTAAGAATAGCGCCTAATTTTGTGGTTTAGCGGCCAAGGTCAAAAAAAACGTGTTCTAAACTACTGTGCTAGAGCTGCCCACAATCAATTATGCAATAGTAATTACACATTTAGGAGGAATAGTAATTTTTTTTTAATAAATTATTAGTTTGAAAATGTATCTTGAACAAGTAGTAAAACAATGTAACTCTTACCATTAAATATTAGTTTTGTTAAACGAATTAAACTTTTAACTTTGTCTAAATATTTAATTAATTAAACTTGAAAGGTGTTCATTAGAAGCCCAATTTGTTTCCGGCCCGGCCAAAATTTTTAATGGGGTTTTATATCAAGTTGAAGGGTATTTATAAATTGATATATCTATTTTAAAAACTTTCGTATAAGTTCACCTGGTTACATTTTTTTTACAGGTTACCATTTTTTCATCTGTTTTAACTCCTTCCTCCGTTAATTTTTTGAAAAAGACATAAATACCCCCATCCCCATCTTGTACAACTTCCTCACAGTTACCAGCAAATCTGAAAAAGAGAAATGTTCATAAAAGCCTTCCTGACAAAACCCAGAAGCTCTCTCGGCCAGTAATACATCATATGTAACTATTAATTTCACCATTATTGATATGATTCTCGTGGGATCTGCTTCCATCATCCTAAAAGAAAGTTAATTAGATATTAAAAAGAAGAACATACACATAACATTTGAATAATAACGGAGAGTGGTAAGTCCTAATTGATTGTGGTTTCGGGTAGATCTGGCGAGACAGAGGCTGGAGAAAAAGGGCGCCGACGCTGTCGCCGGAGACAAAATCCATCTCCGGTGGACTCCGGCAGAGGGACTTGAAGTCGAGCATGGTGGTCAAAGTGAGGCAGTTTGGCTCCAGAGCTGTTCTTGACGGTTCAAGCGCCCATCATCTGTTGATTATTGTCGGCAATGGCGTCAATCGACCCTCTCTCTGCCCGCAGATCCCACCAACCACGTCTAAGTTGTGGTCTCCGAGATTTTAACGTTGTTGGTCAAACGAATGTATACTCGCCACAATCTCAAAGGGCATATAACTAATTTCATGATTTTGCTTCATAGTTTGTGAATCAAATCCATAAAAATTAAAACCAAATCCCCGTTTAATGTCTTTTTAATGTATAATATCAATTGGTTGGAGAGATTGAATTAGGCAAAAATTTTGTGTTAATTGATTGAATTGATATTAAAACGAAGAGATTGGGCAAATACTAAAATTAAATAAAACAATTAAAATTAAATAAAATGAAGAAATTGGGTAAAAATAGCATCACTTTGAAATTTTAATGAATAATTAAGGGTATTTTAGACATTTCACGCTTTAATGAAATTTTTCATTCACATTTGAACGGTATTAAAGCAAATTGTAAAAAAGCAATATAATTAGGTATAGTAAGTTGTAGTTTTTAAAAATAGATATAGTAATTTGTAAAAGAGCTCCAACTAAGTATAGTAAGTTGTAATTAACCATGTAACTCTTACTATTGTATGTGTTACTAATTAAATTTAGATCATTTTTTTTTCCGGGGACTTGATGTATCTAATTATTGATTAATCATTTACTAATGTAGTGTCCTATTTTGATGCATATGTTTAATCTCAAGAAAGGTTGACTTGACGGAGATAAAACTTAAGAAATACAAATAAATATGTGAAGTTGAAAATGTCCATCCATCTAATTTAAATAAATAAATACACTAGGTAAAATATGTAATACTTGATGTAAGGGAAAATTTCACATAACCACTCTTAACTATAACTGAGTTTTAGTTAACTCTAAAATTTCAAAATCAACTTGTGGAGTCTATTAAGTTTGAAAAAGTTTCACTTTACCCTTTTCCGTTAACGTTTCTGAAAATTCTGTTAACTTTTTTGTGAAATGACAAAAATATACTTGTATAAAAAAATTATAATAAATAAATAAAAATGATTTTGAGCTTTTTTCTATAATGTTTCCGTAGAAAATAAAAAATAAAATTTTGTTAATAGTAAAATGATTTTTAAAATTTTTTTATATATAAAAAATGATTTTTAAACATCGTTTTTTAATTTTATAATAAATATTTTTTAAAAAAGTTAATACTAAAATATTTTTTTATTCTTTTTTTGTAAAACAATAAGAACAAAAATTCAAAACTATTTTTATTTATTATTATTTTTTAATGCAATGATATTTTTATTATTTTTTTAAAAAAATTTAATATAACTTTTAGGAAAGTTAACTAAAAAGAGTAAAATAAAAAAAAAATTTAATTTAAATAACTCTACAAGTTGATTTTATAATTGTTAAGAGCAATTATCTCAAATTTATAATTGTTGTGTTGGTGTAACTTGAAAGGCGTGTCCTCTCTCTCATCCATCAATCATTTGCGTGGACGCAAACCGCAATCTATAGTCAGACATATATGTGCCTATCTATCTATGCTGCAACACTAAAATATAATTTATTTTCAATTATTTCAATGCAGAAACCGAGCATTACCTGGCGATCATGACATAAACGTGCCTATTGTCGGAGAAGATTCTGGATATGCATGGTTAAGAATTAGGTAAATTTAAATTAAAAAATATGAGATAAAGACAAGTCGGTTTGTACTGGGACAAATTTGGAAAAAAACGTGATAGTAGAGAAGGCCGCGAGAGGCATAGTGAGTGTTGGGTCCCTCCCGCCAGAAGGAGATTGATGTGTAGTGGCACCAACCACGTGCCACAAACAGCGAGTAAGTATTGTAGGGTTCGGACAAGATTGGTAAATATTGACACCAACTACTACTACCACCATAAGTAACGATGTTTGTCTCGTCAAGAGAAAATCAATGCCAAAATAAGCAGTATGGATTGGAGCCTCTTTTCCAAACAGTAACACATCCATGAATATGATCCTCCTTTGAATTGGAGCTATGCATTTGGTTCTGGTTGAATTTGTACATGCAGTTTGTATCCAATTAGGAGTGACCAAATTATTATAGGATTTGGAATTTACCCTTAGAGCTAGACGCGTAATTCGGAAGCTTCTGGTTCGAGCATTGAGTTGTTCACAAAAAAATGAGGGTAACCAGTGACTTCAGAACGGTATATCAATGTACATGTGGTAGTTTTAGAAATTAGTGTTAATCATCTATTTACATGTAGCAATCGCTCAAATTCTCAAATCAAAATTGAACAAATAAATTGAAATCCCAAATTGTATCACTAATTCACAATCTGGAAAACCCATAGAGGAACCCAAACTTCGAAGAGGCTACAATGAACTCATGAAGACAAATCACACCGATTGAACGAACAACAAAAAAACTGACTGATCGCACAATCAGGAACTTCAATACGGACAAAGTAAAACCATATTTTTTGAGTCGATAAAGAGTAAAATAAAAATATCTAAACCATCCAAAGCTCTGTGTTTATAGAATATCATAGCATAAGTCAAAAGTTTGTACGCCATTAAGGCTTTGGTCCACACAAGGCGTCAAATACACAAACCACCAGACAAAACACCAAACACAAACAGTAAAACAAGGCTATTAAACATGGCAATCAATGCCAAACCGTCAAAATAACATAAGTCTAACTATTATGATAAAATTAATAAGAAAAATAAATAATTTTTGACAACTCTAAATTGCCTCGCAACATAGGTGCTATACCAATGAATGTTGTTGGGCCTAGATGTGTGGATTTGACTTAACCCTCAAGTTACCCTTAATAGATCCATACAAATAAAGGAAGAGGGAAAAACAATATAAATTAAAAAAAAGAGAGAGTAAATTTTGAATTAGAATTATTAACCCAAATAAACCCAACAATGGTAAATGAGGTTGGACCAAGAATGATGATGGTGTGATGTGTCAATTGTGTGGTAGAGGTGGAGTGGACCATGCAATGTCGAGTGGTCCAAAGCATATATATGAATGAGTCTAAGAGTGAGTAATGGTACTAGAGGTAGAGTGCACCACTGCCAAGAGCTAATTATCCTCTACACATATAATGTTGCCAAATATTTCAATTGCTTGGTTGATTGTGGGACCTTCTTCTCACATGAACTTACCCTTCATTCTTGAGGCTATGATGGTGATAGGGAAAAATGTGGGTGGAGGACGGTACGTAACGCATTATTGCTCTACGCTACCTCTCAATTATTTTCTCTTGCGTCCTCCTCATTATAATTAAGATGGCCCCACTACTTAACTTATAATACATACACATTTGTGTTTTAACGTTTGAGTTTTCTCGTATTAGTTATCTACCTGTAAAGATGAAAAAAGAGAAAAAAAAATGAATTATGACTTGACTCATATAAAATCATTTTGTTCCTCACTTTCCATAACTTCACATTCCATGTAAATCTCGATTTCTTTTACATTATTTCGAAATGTATTTCTAAAGCTTACATTGTGAGCTCAATCTTGATTGTGCACTTAGGTTCTTCGTTTCATGTATCTCACAACATTTCCATCCTCTTAACAATCTTGGCAGAAGTGTTGGGTCATCATTTGTATGTATGACCTTAAGGGAACATATACATGTATACCTACAATGTAAATCTTGAAATGGGCCATGCCTCCTGGTATATTATTGTGTTATAAAGCATGATTAGCTATAAAATTCAGGAAAAGTAATAGAGTGGGAAAATTAATATTCTGAGACCATCAACCAAATGTAACTGACAAACTTAAGATGCACAAAACAACCCAGAAAATAAAAACAAAAGCCAACAGGTTATGAAATCTATATCTGCCATCTAACAAGAAGCAAATATTTTCATATCATTCAAATTTAAAGATTGCAGGCAAAGGAGAGGCCCAGATTTGTCAGCACTTCAGAGCTCTCCACTGTTGGTTGGGCTTTTGCGAGCTTGGCAATGGCCTTGTTCTCTTCCGGAGAACCACCCTCCAGAAAAACTCCAACTACCTTTCCATTGTTTATCCAGTATGATCCAAACTTTGGCTTTGCCGACCCAGGATCGTTGTCTCCGAACAGTACTGTTTCTCCCACATTGTCACCGTAGAACTGCCACGAAAGATTAAAGGAGCGAGAATAGAAGAATGGGAGGTAATCGTACTCCTCAATCGATTTTCCTTCTTCGCTTGCCTTGATCGCCTGAGTAGAAGAAACAAGAAAATGTCAAATTCCTTGAGCCATTCGATAGGTCAGAGAATGAGAAAACCACAAATGCATACCTTCACAGCTTGCTCAGCAGACTTGCGGGCGTGGTCAACGTGTTCAACTCTTCTTAGTTCATTGTAGATTTTAAGTGGGAAAGTAGCCACATCACCAACTGCATATACACCAGGGACACTAGATTTGAAGAATGCATCCGTCTGCAACCAAAATAATGACGATCAATATTGGATTAATACAGACAAACCAGTTAGAAGTTATAACTGCATTTGTGACACTAACAAAGATTGATGAACTGTCCGAGAGGTTATGCATGAAATCAAAGATACAAACATTATATTTAAAGCTAACACTGACCTTAATTCCACCTTTCTCCTCTTCAACCTGCCCTTTGAACAAAGATGTGAGTGGCCTTCCTCCGACACCAACAACAACAATGTCAGCTTCCAGCACCCTTCCATCCTTTAGTTTCACCTCCTTCACCTGGATAAGTGATGTACAATTTCCACTTAGAACGACTTACAAAATCTCAAGTACTTTTGGAACTTCGAAAAGATGAAACAAGAATTGGATTTGCTTACCTCCCCATTTGAATGAGATGTGAAACCAACTGCAACAGTTCCCTTGACGATTTTTATTCCTTTATTGGCGTAATAACCCTCATAGAAAGCTGCAATGCCAGAAGTGAAAAGCCTAGGCACTGCAAGAATATGGCACGGCAAATTTAGATCAAAGAAATAATCCAAATTACCTTACAGATTTTCTATTTTTTGACAAATAATGGGTTCAAGTGTCCACTTACTGCACCATGGTTCTGGGTAAACCATAGTAACATCTAGATCGTTCATCTGCATCACTGCTCCAAGCTCAAGACCAATGTATCCACCGCCAACAATAACAACCTTCCCCTTCTTCTTTGCCTTAATTGCTTCTACAAGTTGGTCAGCATCATGAACGTCCCTCAGGTACAAGATGTTTTTCGCATCAGCGCCTTCAACACCAAAATCTGACAACCTTATAACCTGGGAAACTAGTAAGATATCAGTATGTGATCATTAGAGTATATGAAATTAATCTCCTACAAATACTAGAGATACGTACAGTTGAACCAGTGGCAATAACCAAAACTTCATATTTGAAGGTTTCTCCAGTAGCACTTGTAAGGATCTTGGCAGAAAGATCTGCTTTTACAATTTCTGTGCTGAGGATCAATTCAATGCCTGAAAATTGAGAGAAATTAAATGAATGAAGTACACTATAGATGTACAAAGAAACACATATACAACTTGAGGTGTACGCAGCAGTTCATTCTGAAATCATGTAATCGTTTTCAGAAAACAACAGCTAACAACCAAACTCAGAATCTCATAATCAACATATAACAGAAAGGAGGGCAAATTACCTTTCTCTTGATACCATTCTGGAAGCAACCTCTCTCCTCCACCTCCAACACACGTATGGAAACCTGGAAGCCTAGCAGGAGCTGCAAAAACATATCTCATAGTTAAGCTGACATATTGTAGGTGAAAAGTGAAGGACCATCCAACCAGTCTAACCAAAGGATGTATCTTCACGGTAAAGCGCGCACACACGGTGAACAATTCTATGATTGCCAAAACAGTAGCACCAGAAGCTTAAAGTTGATTTTGATTTCCAATATGCTATAACAAGAAAACATGACTTACACTCAGGAAAAAGGTATGCCTTGCTAAGTGCAGGACGTTCATAAGGAGCCACCTGAAATGTGGAAAAGGTCAAAGTAAGGGTGTGCAATTGAATGAAAGTAGAATTAGTAGCCGAGAAAAACAATAAAGGTAACTGCTAGTTTTCAAAATACAAAGCAAATAAAATAAATTCTATTTATACACTTGCCATTCCTTTCAGACAATCATTATCATCTCATCCGCAACCAGTGATGCCATTCCTTTCAGATAATAATATCATCATCCTAAAACAGTGTTTACATTACTCTCCAATGATGCTAGTTATCATTTAATCCTATACTAGTGCCTAATAGCTGAATGGCCAAGAGTCTGATACGATTCCTATCCCACATAATATATTAGGTATTTAATTATTAATATTTGGATATTATCTAGTAGAGTTTGGATTA
>JAYMTP010007655.1:0-10779 GCA_036897365.1 Geranium brycei | reverse complement strand
TTTAGGATGTCTTCAATTATTGCCGATCAAAAAAAAAAAAAAAAAAAAACCAAATCGATCGAGATGAAAAAACAAGCCAGACAGGGATCGGCTTCCGCTATCCAAAATTAGTCCCCCTAGTCACCACTGCTGTCAACCACAGGCAGAACGCCTTCCGCAAGGTCACCTAGAATGAACCCTACCTTCCCCTCACCGATTCCGTTGAAAATTTGTCACAACTCGTGAGAATCGTCCATCCTGAAACTACCTAAAAATAGACACATCTGTCAACATCGCCGCACAATGAGAACAACGCCACAGAGACGGACACTCTCAACTTGAGGGAAAAAACCCTAAAACAATAGGGATGGCAATGAGGCGGGTTCGGGGCAGATTCTATGATTCCATCCCCATCCCGATTTCAAACACTTTGCCCCATCCCCGCCCCATTCCCCTATTTTTACCCATTTCCCCGCCCCAAAAACCGTCCCAACGGGGACGGGGAATCCCCAATCCCCAAAATTTCCCCGCATTGATTGTAATTTTTGGCATGAGAACATAATTCAAAATTGTAAGAAATTACTTATAGAAAAACAAATCTCAATCATAACAATTTAAACCATGATTACAAAATCTTATAGGCAAAAGAAAGCAGAGCCGCTAAAAATGACAAAACGTTAAGTATTAATAATAATTGAGAATATGCGAAAACAACTCCAACTCCAACCAACAATGTGTTAATATTCATAAGTGAAAACAACTCCAACAAACAAGCATACATGGTTCCTATTTTCTATAATATATTTTAATATGATATTTTTAAATACATATTGGGTCGGACCGGGTCGGGGACTGTTCACCCAATCCCCGACCCGACCCGATCAAATCCCCAATTTGTTCCCCGTTCCCCGAAATTGTTGCCCCGCCCCGAACCCAATTGGGTCGGGGCCACTAGATCCCCGCAGGTACAGATTTTTTTGCCATCCCTAATCATCAATTCCTTATTACTGTCTATTTTAAAATGAAATTATATTTATTAATTTCACAGTTTTAGAAATATTGCTCTGGTTTTTAAAAAAAATAATTGTAATAGAGTCAACCAATATTTTTTTAGAATTATCACTCACTTAGTGAGAGGAAATATAAAAACAATGGATGCAAACAAGTAGAATTATAAAAAAAGAGTACAATATGTTTAACACTACTCTCATACCACTTAACAGAGAATTCTATTTACATAATACCACTTAAAAGAGAATTCTATTTACATCATCTGATTTCCTCTCTTTATAAGCATAATGTGATGCTGATTGGACAGACTGCCCCAACACACGCAGATTCACCACCAGCTACATTATGTTCCTCGGGACTTCACTAGTCTAATGGCGCTCAAATAAACAAACTGTGGTCTTATGGAGATTTGTTTCCTATTTTTCACAGTAATAGGATAAATAAATAAATTTACTTAGATTCCCTTCTAATAAAAGAGGGGAAATAAAGAAAAAGGGTTGATAGTGCAATAGAATATTGATGGGACAAGTTATGGAAAATGTGTAAAAGAAAGGAGTGTGCGTACGTATGATGATGATATGATGCTTCGTTCGTAGGGTGGGGTCTGAGTCTGATGGTAATGGTAGGGTGTACAGGTAGTACGGTAGGCACGGAAGCAGGTGAAAATTCCAGAACTATTTTCATGGTGTCTCATCCTTTATAATATTTATTTACTATAAATGAACTTATCTACCATTAATATTAATTAATTAATAGGCTGTGCTATTTTATTGAGAGCAGCTCCTATTTAATTAAGTAAAGGTGCACAACTTTAAGGGGCATCCAATCCAAGCTGGCATTCATTAATTAGTGGCAGTTTTGGGTTAATTTGGAGGTGAACCTCAACCCATCATCAACAAGTTTCAGAATCATTGAATACAAAACAGATTCATGACAGGTCAACTCAAGTGGCTATATTGTATTGTATTTTTGTACAGAAGCATTGCAATGGTAAATTTTATTAAGGGGTAATTGCATATCATTTAACTATAATCACAAACACACGAGTATCTAATATTTTTTTTCTTATATATCTTTACCCAAATAATTTTTTTACAGACATGAAAATACAAAAATGGACGTAAAATTGAGTTCTCAATATTTTTTGTTGGAATTTAAAACTTTCATAATTAACTTGTTCATTATATTATACATGTATGTATTTTGAACATTTGATGATTATGTTGTAATTTCAATCTATTTGAACCTTTTAATATATACACAAAATTTTTTTTCATGACATGTTTGTGTTTTTTTTCAAGAGCATTATTTGGAGTCATTTATTTTATATAACGCGAGTGAGGTGAGTAAAGATAGTTTGGGGAGAAAAATGTGAGTAAAGGTAGTTTCTGAAGGGAAAATGTGAGTAACGAACATATCTTGGACGTAACTCAATTCTCCGTCCATTTTTGTCTCTGTGTTCGTAAAAAAATTATTTGAGTAAACATGTGTAAGAAAAAAATATTTGATAGTTATGTGTTTGTGGCTGATAGTTAAAGGTAATCATATGCATTTACCCATTTTATTAAACATTATACCTTCATTTTTGTACATTTCCCATTTTGAGGATTGTTGCTTGATTCGTGCATCGACACCACACTGTGGGTTACAGCTTGGATGCTTCAATTTTGACTTACAAAAATCGCTCTATAATACACAAAAACACACGTTCCGAAAATGAATTTCTCGGAGGCATATCACATTATACGATTATCACCTATGGTAAATTGGTTTCAAACCTTGAATTAAGTAAAATCTTAAAAAGTTATGATTAATAAATTATTGTAAATTTCATTCATAAAAACTTATTAATCTACTAAAACTAAATCCTATATTCATCGAAATATTGAAAATAATATATATATATCGTTTTTTTGTATGATTAATGAATTTGATTTTAAATTTAAATACTTTTATTTAATCATCTATATTATCTATATCTTTGATTATATGTAATAAAAAATAAATAAATTATGAGGCTCAACTATAATTGCCTTGGTCCCCAAATACGGGGTTAGAAATTTAAGGAACAGATTGAAATTCAGAATTTTGAGAAATCCAAAAACATGAGATTTAAGCACCAGGTTAGAGTTAATCTAGCACTCACAGTTCAAATCCTTAAGTAGACACTATTTGTGGAATGTATCCCTTAAATATTACATTATCTCACAATAATGGCCCACGACCTCTCCTAAACAATATTTGTTTCAAATATATAAATTAATAAAGTTCAAATATATAAATAAAATAAATTGATTTTGCCTATAAAACTAACAGTTAAAAATTTAATTTTTATTAAGAGAGTGAAGATGCAAACCGTGTATAGTTAAGGGATACATGTGCTATTTTCCCGAAATTTAATTCCTCCGTATTAATTTACAATATCAAAAGTCATCGTTTTCGGTGGTTCTGTAGCCATTTTATTCTCTTATGGAAGAGCCACCAAACAAAGTCATGAAATAAAATAATTATGCTATCACATTCTGAGTGATATTCATCTGAGTACCCACCACACCACACCACCATATAGTGGTTTTCCATTCTATCATCACTTTCGAGGCCAATTGGAAATAAATAAAATAAATCCGTAGAGCTTAGTTGGCCTTGTCTCCAAAAGCTAAACAGCTTTTCCCAGTCACTCTCATGTTTATGGCAGTGATGAGAATTAAAGCTATTTGTCAGAATATAACAAATAATTTCCATAACCTGGGGATTGTATAGTTTCATCAGTTCAAAGATAGAATCAGGATATTGAACCTGCCATCCTTTCTATCAGCAGCACTACCATAACATAACAAAGAGGCTCATTGTTTCTTTCACTACACCATTCAACATCTCTCTTTCTAAGTTTTTGTGATAAAGAAGCTTCACTTATTCTTTCTGGGATCTCCAGCATAATCATTTATCAGTCCCTCAACATCTTTCCAGAACAAGCCTTCCACCAGCACCCCATCTTTGGTGAACCTGCTGACAATGGATAAATTATAACCACAAAAGAGGGAAAAGAAAACGGAGAACAAATATGGGAAGACTGAGATTTGGGGAAGAAAATCTATTGAAAGAGAGAGACAGACCATTGAGTGACACTTTTGGTCAGCTTCACAGGTTTATTGGCAGATATTGATTCAGGGTCTGCACTTGCTATTGTAAGGGTGTACATCTCGGATACTTTTGGCAAGTCAGAAGACACCACTAGCCCAGTGCTTGTGAAAGACCCCTGCACAATAGGAAAAACATGAATGATGAAACCTACATAATATGAGAAAACCTCATTAAGGGCAAAGGTGTCTGATTGCAAAATCTATGCCCTTTTGCATCAAGTACAGAAATGAAACTACAGCTTCAAAACCTAACAATTCAGGATTGGTGAAATGGTGAACATCAAGTTCTTAAGATAATATTGCCGGCGAGACTCAAACCTTTATGACCAGCGAAACATGTACACATGCATCACAACCATACAAGGTGCCATGTCATGTGTTCCCATGGATCATGACATTCTAGAAGGTCAAGGACACAAGAACCCTCCACTGATTTGCATGCAGTCTGGATATTATGGATCTGACCCTCAACTCCGGTTTAATGAGATTTTCATTAGAAAGCTACCCGTTGTTAAGGATGGCAAAAATCCCCAATCAATATGTGCTGGGATCACAAAACCCGCCATGAACCGCCTAGTTGCCATCCCCATAGAGAGGCAAAATACATGAACCAGATGAGGACTAGGTATCCCCACTCCAATGTAGGCAGGAATAACAAAATCCGCCATGTTGTCATCCCTATATAATAATAGGTAAAATATCCCGACCCAGATGGGTACACGGTATCCACAATCCAACTGGGGCAGGAACGGGGACAACAAAAACCCGGCCCAAACCCGCCACATTGCCATCCCTACGTGTTCTAATTTTTTGAGCAGCTTACAACCATCCAGTTTATTGAGCGGGTTGCAATTTAAATCGATCAACCCAAATCACATTATCTCCTACGTTGCCTCTTTTATTTCAACTTAAGGCTAATATATAAGCTCCCTTTACAAAAAAATTAGCAATTAAAAGCCTTATAATTATACACAAATTATAATTTTCAAAAACAAACTTTTGAAAAGTTAATAGTGCACCTAAACCTAATTTGTGGGTGAAACCCAATAGGAAGTGAAAGATTCGAGTCGAGCTAGTTCACCCATGGGTTGGGATAACTCAAACCGGAACCCAAAACAATCACTTATAGCTTTTTTCTAACACCGTGGACCAAACCTTAATCCATAGTTTAGGCCACAAGAATTGCATTTGTGCTAGATGGAAGGATTAGGTCAAATTTACAGTTCAATTTTGCTCACTTCTATCCTACAACTTATATCATCTAAAAAATGAGGACATAAGCAAACCTCAAATGTAAACAACTAATGTAAATGAGCATCGAGACATTGAACATAAGTAGAAAGTGCAGATCATGAACAATGAAACAATCAAGGAACACTGGTCCCACTTCCATAGAAGCAACTATATATAGTTATTAGTATGTCCTATTATCATGAAGCAATAAATAACTTTTCTCAGGCCAATGGTGATTAGTCAATATCCTCATCTTCAAAATTCCATATTTATAAGACCAAAAGTAATACATCTTATAATTCACTACTAAGATATCTACACCCTTCCTTCTGAGATGAAGACACTCTTCATTTTTAATATTCCAAACTTAAAAGACCAAAATTAATTTGTCTTATAAATTAGGACTACTGAGATGGAAACTCTTCATCTTAGAACTATGTGATCTGTCTTTATACCTGTAGCATGTGTAATCAAAGAAGATATATTCAGAAAAAGAATACAAGTAAGAATGGAATTGTCAAAATTACTCTTTTCATTATTTTGAACAGATATAACTTTAACTTAAAAGATGCATGTATGTTGATGATTAGTCTTATTATTTCTGCGGTTATTTATACCATATTTCTATGGTTTTTATTGATTTACACCTAGGCTCCGGAAGACTCCTTTTCAAACGTGGCTCAGGGATATTTGGTAAAATATAAATTACCAAAAATTACATCCATAGCCCAATAAGAAATTGAACACAAATGAAATTTCTTCATACATTTTTCTAGCAATAACTAAAATAAGTCAATATGATATTTCTTCCCTTTTTACTCCTAATCCAACCAATGTGCAATCCTATCATCTCTAAATTTTTTTCCCCAAAACTAACTGCACAGGTACTGCACCGATCTTAATTATGCAACTCTCCAAATTGGAATACTAAATATACCGGGAAAATGTAATAATAAATTATAGACAAGGAAACTTACTGCAAGAGGGTATGTGATCAAGATGGCATTCTTTTCCTTGAAGTAGATGATGAGTTGCAACAAAGCATTGAAGAGGACATACGTACCAAAAGTCAAAGATCAAACACATCAAGGACACATTGCTGAAAGTTATCATCACCCTTGTAGATAATATACCCAGGTAGATGTTCATAAAATGTTGAAGAAGAAAAATTATGGAATAAGCTCTTTTTAAAATGGGCATAAGTGGCAGGCATTTTCTTTTCACAACTACTTTGCCTCCCAGTCCTAAGTTATTTTTAATTCTGTTTTTGAAAGTTTTAGGAGTGGATATCAGAAAGCGATATATCCTGCTCCAGAAATATTAAATCAAGGTGTATGCTAACACACACTACTATTTACAAAGTAACATTTCTCCAACAAAGCATAATTCTTCAAGACGTGAAAAGCACTTCTGAAAAGGATATAATATGATGCATCCTATCAAAAAATTCTTGTTTTCAGGGAACTTCTTGTAGTAAAACTGAGCAAAGAGAGCAATGGCAATGATGACAGTTCCCAGCAACAACTTCACATTACTCAACCTCACATCTTCAGCATAGCCTCGACTAGTAACAATCTACAGAAGAGAAAAACACACAATTCATTCATTACTTTAAGAACTCTGAAATCAGCAAACATCACTGCAAAAGATCATTGATAAAAAAAAATTATACAGTACACAGTACACAGAAGCAGGTAAATGCATAAATATCACAGAACGATATTAAAAAATACAATCAACCCATTTCACAATTGCCTCAGAAAATAACTATCCAACCCTCTACAGATCATTTTGTTTCTTCCATAATCCCATTTACAATTTTATGATGGACCCATTCAATTTTTTGAGGCATCAACCAGAAAACCCCACTAATTATTCAAAATCCTAAACCAAACCACCAAATCTCGTATCATGAGATCACTGGATCTAACAAAAGCAACGACAATTACGCAACAGCTCACACAAGCGCAACTGGGGTTTAGAGCGATAAATCGATCAATTACACAGAACTCGATTAAATCTGAAAAGTAAATGGAAAAGGAAGAGCAATGACGAATGATCGATGAACAAAAAAGTACAGAGAGATAAGGAGAGATTAGGGCATAGGGACCTCAGAAACGGCCTCGTCGAGGACGTGCTTGAGGGAGTGATGATCCAACAAATTGGCCTTCTTAGGGTTCTTGGCCGCTTCAATCTTCTTCTCCTCCATTTTCTCGATCACTCTCCACAAGTTTCAGTTTCGCTCTTCAACGCTTGATCAATGAATGCTTCATTTTAATTGTGATTTATTGGTTGTGCCATTAACAGTTACCATATTCGAGACGAGACGCTAAATGTTCTGTTCTGTTCGGGCTTGGACCTGGGCTTGGGCTTTAGAACGGGCTTGGGCCTTTTCATGTACCTGGGCTATAATCAGTTTGTCAAATTTGATTGTTTATTACTGAATTGTTCACTGATTTATTTTATCCACGTCAGCAACGAATTGATAGACACGTGAGCGACCTTGATGGAATTGAGCTAATTGGAAATATTTATATAAAAATTATTTTTCGAGATAATAACGAAAGAAGAACAAAATTCATGTTAACGAGTGAATCCAAACATATTGTTAGAGATGGAAAACAAAACCCAACTCGACAGATATCAAATGCACATTTTTCCGAAAAATATTTGAGTGCGGGTTGTGATGGTCGGGATTTCGACGGTCCTTGGGGGCACCACCCTCGCGGCTCCATTCCCGACACGCGCATCCAGGGGCGGATCTACGTGGGGGGGAGGGGGGATTTGCCCTCCTTAAATAGTAATATATATACAGATGGTCTAAAATGAACAAAAGAATTAAACAACTTAGTGGTAAAAGGGAAGCTCTTAGAACTTAGAACTTGTAGGTTCAAGTCCTAGAGCATGCATTTGAATTTTTATGTTCTTAATTGTTATTGGTCCATTTCAAACTTTTTGATAATAAACCAATATAGATTCATGTATATTCATATTCATTGTTTTCATTTCTCGTGTAAATATTGGTTTTGCTTTAATTTATATATTCATGAAAGTCAAATTCGCACTCAACTAAAATGTAAATAATCAAGCTCGAATTAATTTTTGTTATATGCATTTAATAATTATTTTATTATTAAATTAATTATATTATTAATTAAATTAATTTTTTAGAATGAAAGTTCGGCTCCCCTTAAAAAAATTTCTGGATCCACCATTGCGCGCATCAAAACGCAGTCGTTATCAAGTAAATTTATATTCCGGCTTTACCGGGTCGAATTCTCGAGGACCAAATAGAAGTCTCATACTTGGACATATGCACTCTCTTTCCCGACACGAACACAAAATAAAGTAAAAACACAATTAAGGGAGAGATTTAAACTACCATCGAATATAATTAACTACTACTAAATTAGGTGCAAGAAATGTAAAATGGGAGCAGATGGTTGGAGATAAGGGAGTAGAGAACCTCGGGTACTAGACTTGTGACTATCTAACGACTAAATGAGATAATGATCTTAATCATGCATTTCATTTGGACTATGTTTTGAGCACTCTTCCCGTGTCACGGCATTGGATAGAGCCTAGTTTAGAGTGACTATGTGCATCCACGAGAGTCCTCACACTTCAATTGTGTTCACAACTCGATGCGGCATAGTCATAAGCTAAACCACAATACACACAACAATTTTCGAACCAAGGATTGGACGCTAGGCACCAACCCCTCGAGTCTACTTAGGTTCATCTCTGCAAGCCCCTCTCGGGGTCGAGTAGAGATCAAAGATTGCATACTAATTATTCAATAGTTAGCATACACATGAGACACAAAGTAGAGTCAAATGAACATGCACATCTCAACAATTTTTCATTTAATCACAAAAACATTCACTAATCTACATACAATTAACTAATCATTTTTAGCATGAAACATTTGGCCTATGTCTTAATTACCGACCCTGCCTCACCACATTAGAAATGACTTGATTTAGGGTTAGCGACCTTCTCAGGAATTATTACTAACATTTCGATTGCATAATCAACGACAATTTTCGTACCAAGGGAAAACACTCTAGGAGTTGATCCCTCGTATCTACTTAGTTCAACCTCTAAAACCCCTCTCAGAGTCATTAAGAAGCTAAAATAAAAATACAAAGTAGCAAGTTTCATATTCAAGCAATTACTTCAAAGTAGAATACAAACATTCATGCATAAACAACTAAATAATCATAAGTGTCAAGTTAAGTCAAGAACATAAAAACGTCTAGCCCCTATGACCTACGGTTTTTAGCCCCAAATCATAGTGCTCAAGCATTTAGTAACAAGAAATTACAAGATTCAAGAAAGTGGAAAGAAAATAAACAAACCCACCACCCACAAAGGATGTGGGAGCTCACAAACTCTTCAATCTTGGTCTTTCTTGAAGCTTCTTGTCTCATTGGCTTCTTCCTATGGTGGTGGTGGTGGACCTCTCCCTTTGAAGAACCAAAAAGGGCTCCAAAGGGTGAGAGGTGAGTGTTAGGAGTTCTGGAGAGTGAGGGTTTTTGAGCTTGGGAGGAGAGAATCAAAGGACGAGGTTGTCTACCTCAGATTTAGGTCATTTTTTCTTAAAGAAGGTAGTTTATGGTTCGTTGTGACGTACCTAGGCTGTTTTGTGATGCGCGTCACACATAGGGCATCACATTTCTTTAGATTTTTGTGACACATGTCACATCCTAAACGCCAAGTTTCTCCAGTGTGTAAATAACCAAAATCCGTCCTTATCCACAGATTATGGGCTCAAATCAGACTTCGGATGAGATATCTACATCACTCGAAAGTCGCAGCTTTGCTGCAGAATTTTTTAAGGTGATTTTCTGCTCCAATTTTCAACCTTTTGCTCTCAAACCAACAAAATGACACCAAAAAGAGCCAAGGCATAAAAAAGAATAAATATGGCTATAAAATATCCTATACAAGGACAATTTGATACTAAAAATGTGGGCTAACAGGGTCGACACTGGAGGCGAATGGACCCGCATAAGGTTGTGTTTGGATTTTTGAACGGGTGCAGGGCGTCCTATCCTCGATCCGACCTACACCGAGACAATTTTTTTATAAAAAAATCCATAATTATTTTCTATCTTAACTAAATATAACACTAACCAATTAATTTCTATACTTGAGAACTTTATTTTGATTTGCTTAGTTTGTTGTTTGGTGAATGAGTTGCTTGATAACTTTATTTATGATACGTTGGTGAATTGAATCTTGATTTGCTAAAAACTGTAATTGTATATATAGGGATACACTCGGCTACAAACTCATGTAAAACGTCAAAACTCATGTAGAACCATCAGATCTGAGACGCGCGTTGTCTCAGCTTACGACACGTGGCAGGGTCCATCATGTTCTACAACATTGCACTACATGTTCTACATAG
>JAYMTP010007654.1:0-10781 GCA_036897365.1 Geranium brycei | reverse complement strand
TAGGTAAGTTCTTGGGGTCCACAAATGCTCAATTTTAGGAGCTCAATCAAAATCTTGCAAACTACAAGAGAGATATGTGGAGTTTTTCTTGATTTTTTGTGTGGACAATGTGTGTATTTATACAAAAAAAAATGATAAAATTGTCCTCAAAATTAATAATATTTTTTTAAAATAAAATAAAAATAAATTTTGAATACGTTTTTCTAAAAATATCTTTTAACTAAACTTTCCATGACTAAATTTTTTAGTTAAAATACCTTTGGACACCAAGGATGTGGTAGTTCCACGAAGTTCAATTAACAGGTCAAAGAGAGAGCTAATAATATCTTTTATCAGGCATAGATGTACTACTCCTTACCTTGTAAAAAGAAATGCATCATATATAGCTGGTCTTTTCAACAGTATTTCATATACTTTTGGGTTAAAAACATGATCTCATAATTTTGTTGAATTCACAGTTTTAAACTTGCGACATGTTTTATTTTGTTTGGTTATCAATAAAAGGTGTAGATAGAACATCTAAATCTCTCTGCTAAGGTTACATCCAACTCCTTTTGCTTGGGCATCTTTAAGAGGTTACCGATTTCATATTGAGTTTCTTGACAGATATATTTGATCTTGCAAAATGTAATGAAGAAAGACAATGCTTACGAATGAGGGATTATGTAATTATTCCTCGCGGGAAAGAATCACCAGCATTCCGGTTCCTAACTTCTTTATATTCTCCCCAACTTCTATGCTTGCATGCACGCCTAGACAACGAGATTGGATTACATATTCTATACCAACGTGAATTTCAGGGTCCGCTTGCATCAATTTCTTCCTTAGATTTGAATACTTTTAGTTCGACGAAACAAATTCAGAATTTCAAATTGTTCTGTTTATAATATAGTTGGCACAATACAAATGTGCCAACTATCTTACGTAAGAGGTGTATAAATTAAACGCCCTAGAATACAAAACTTATCCAACATATGTTTTTGTTATTAAAAAAGAATATAAAAGAAAACAGATATTTTGTATATAAAATATGTATAAGCGTTTTCCATAATAAATCCTCGTTGGGTGAAGGAAAAGAGAGGGGATGGTGTGGCTATCAACCCCTTCACTAATTCCCGATCAGAATAGACAAAAAATATATCAAATCGAGAGGGACCATTTCATACCTAATAAAATTAGCCAATTAGAGACCATCATCAATTTCAATCTTTAAGTCTGACGACAGACCCACCACTGAACACAACCTTAGCCCTAGCCTCAGGCTCCACAGTAATAAGATAAGGTGCAATACCATTCCATTTTCAGTCCACATTCATCTCTAGTTTGCGATCATTCATGAATTTAAAGCCCAGATACACCTAATCTATCATGACTGAATAATAGTTGAAACCATCAAAGTTTGGCTAAGAAAATAGTAGCATAAACCAGACATTAGCAATTGTTTTTGGTCTGTACAAGCAAGATGGATTGAAACGACCCGTTATGGTTACCTAATGAAATCTATACCTACTTGATCAAACATTTAAAAGAAAAGGAAATCAATAGATGAACTAACATCAAGCAACAGTGATGATGCTGCCCCTGTTGTTGAACCTTGGCATGGCCTGAAAAGTGGATGAATCCCCTTGCTCGGAGGACAATGACAGCCTGAGGGAGAGACCCAATGGATCAACTGCCGGTGACTGCAGATTCAAGTTAAGATCAGATGCATTAGCAACAGGAACGGCCATTGCATTGTGATCAACACTCAGATTCTCCATTGGGGCTGTGAATGCAATGGTCCCGACATTGCGCGGTTCGGGTGTCGGTGATAGGGATTCTTTGTCTTGAATGTTAACTTTATCTTGGTCCATAGGAGTTGCCGAGACCTGAGATTAACAGCAATAAATCGAAACTAAAATGGGATGTATTACCAAAATCTAATAAAATTATATCAAGTGTTCTGAATATCAAAATCGCTAGGGGTCAGTCAGGGAGAAAGGGCCTTTCGAGGACTAATCGGAAAATCGCTAGGAGCTACTCATGCAGAGGGGGCCTTTTGGGGAGTGATCGGGAATTAGTAGGTGATCATACAGAAAATAAATTGGATTGAAGGATTAATCAAGAGTTATGGAGGATTAATGGGAGACTAATCAGAGGTAGATCCGGAATAAATGAGAAGAGTGATTATACGATGGAGTTGGGATCTAACAAATGTAGAGAGAGAAGAAGAAAAAGAATAATGAGAATGAGGAAGGTACCGAATCAGTGGTGATGTCAAAGAGACTAGATCTGCGGCGGCGGCGGTTGAGGTTGGTCCGGCGGAGGAAGTACTTCTGGGCGTGGCTGGCCACCTGAGTCGGAGTCCGACTCTTGACAAAGTTCCTTGAAATCCCTCTCCAATCTCCTTTCCCTACCTTGTGCAGCCCCACCAGGAACAGCTTGTGCTCTTCCTCTGTCCATGGAACTCCTGATCATCCACAACAACAACAACTCCTCATCAAAATCAACAATTAATTTATACCATCGGATCTTATTAGGAAAGTAAAAGTAAATAAAGTCGATCGGAGATCTGAATCGCAGACCTCGCTTGCGCTCGCGGCTTCCACTCCGGCCGGAGTTGTTGACGACGGCGTCGTCGGCGGATGCGTAACCTGCACGCGCCTCCTCCTTGTCCTTGTTGGGATGCTCGTACTGCGACAGGTTGTTCATGCTCACGCTCTTCCTCATGGAGTCCACAACCACCCGGACGCCGAACAGCATGAACTCGCCGGACACGGAGCTCGGAGACATCACGAATCTGCGATGACCAGGACAGAGAGAGACAAGTGGTATATATATAATTTCAATTCAATTCAACCGTAGGATTGAAAACAAGAAAATAGGTGGAGATTTTAGGAATATATATATACAGGTTGAGTGGACAGAGATGGGTTGGCACCATGTGTCAATGACTATTCACACGTGTCTCTCCATCCACGCCTGTATTTATCACACCCATCGGTGTCTTTATCATTTTTTTTTATTCAATTGCCTCACCCCCAATAGTACTACCTTACCTATTTATTTAATTAATATTTATCCCAATCACAAATAAGATAAAATCTTTTTTTTTTGTTTTTTTTTCTATATTATTATTATTATTCAATATCCAACTATAATCTCAAATTTGGATTGCATAACAAATCATAATTGTTCCATTTAGAGTTGGTTTATGAAACAAATTTACTCATTTTAATCATGATAGATTCTAAAAAGATAGAATATGTCTACTCTTATATGGACTGTAGTTTTGCTTTTAAATTTATAAAAATATGTTTAAAAGCACTAATGTCACATAACTTTTTCTTTATAAACTACTTAGGCTTTATAACATAATTGAACACCAATTATAATAGATGAATAATAGAGTTACATTTTTAAATATTAAATGAATTCTATTTACTAGTTGCTTCTAAATATATATTTTCTTTCCTAATATAAATTATTAATAAAATCTTTAAATCGCAAGGAAATAATAAATTCTTCCACAATAATAGGTACATTGAGGGAGTTAAAGATTAATGTATATTCCTATGTGGTCTCAATAATTGGGGAATAAATATAGTATCCCTTGACCAAAATGTATGAAAAATAAATGTTAGGAAAGAAAAAAAAAGTAAACAATTTATGAAAATACTGAATTGTGCAAGGAAAATTAATTATTTTCCTTTTTTTCCTCTTTGATGAAATAGAAAGGGGTCAAATAGTAGAATGTGAGTTGTATTATAGGGTGGCATCCAGCAAGATAAAAGAGATTAGATTGAACTATTAATTTAATTCCAATTAAATTTCCATTTTTGGATCCCAAATTGATAGTGAAGTCCAATCATAATTCTATTTTCAGTAACCATTATAATCACTTCTTGATTCATAATAATATGCACAGTATCAAACCAAATTGATTGAAACACCTAAAATATATGGAAGAAAAATAATATTTATATGTAGAGATAGCGAGTGGATGGTCATGATTATGAAGATCACAATGCAATGTTTTTGAATCCATCCTCATTTTCCATTTCAAAAGATTCATGTGGATTTTCTATTAAAATAATATTTTATCTCCACACTTTAATTAATTGAAATTTCTTCCTACTGGATGATGAGGTCAACTAAGGCTTTTATATGTATCCTTCAAGCATAAAATAATTATTTTCTCAATTATGTATAGTGACTCCCTTATATATAGTTCTAGTTCAAGCCTTCTAATATGGATTATTTCCCCTAAATTCTTGTATTAATGGACACTTAGATCTTTGTGATGAGATAAGAGTGTGTGAATTAATACGGATACATAATGTTGAATTGTTACTTGTAATGAAAAAAAAGAGTGCAATGAAAGAAGGCCCAGAAGGAAGGCAAAATCAATGGCATGAATTAAAATTACTTAATTTTGATTCTACAAAATAATCTTCTTCCATATCTTACGGGCCTATATTTATTTAACATTATTTGTTAAAAGGAAGGGAGAAGTGCTCATCCCAGCCAACCTTGACTATGAATCAAACCCTAATGGATCGTTTAATTAGTGACATCATAATAATTCTTTTATAATGACATATTATAACAATTTTAAAGTGAGCAGCCCTGACGTAGTGGTTCAAGACACTTCTTCTTTAGTCTCGGCCAGGGTTCGAGTCTTATTGCATCACGTGAATAGGGTTTAAAGGAAAAGCGGGAAGGGTAATTATCATTGCCAATGATTAATTATACACCATTTACAATTCACGTCAATATACTTTTGTGTTGTATTTCAAACATATAATTTTAAGTCTTATGCCGTTATTAACTCCGATAAAAATAATGTAAAAGGATAAAAATCATTGCTAAAGTCAAATGTCTTCAACCTCACACATTTGACCACTAACCCAACCTTGTTGGTTGGATATGTCATCAACGATAACAACTAGCTAGGGGCATGTGTGAGTCTAGGGCCCCTCATTTGGGAATTGTTACAAATTTTTGTTCGGAAATTGCACATCCCCATTCTTGAATCTTAGTATATATAGACGATGTGTATAAATTAGTAAAAAATTTCATTAGTTCAGTGGTAAAATTGTAGTCCTCACACATATGCCCAAGCCTTTGGTGTCACAAGGTTGAAGGATTAGCCTCATCAATGATTGCATTAACCTTTCCACTAACAACTCCGCCATATACAAAATTTCTCTCTTCCAATCATGAGTTGTAACCATATTACCTTTTATTACCTTCCATTAGCCGTTCTCAAAGATTATATTGTATCCCAAACTTTCTGACTAATTCACCGAGATCAACATTCCTTTTACGGTAAGGATATATCTAACATCCTTCAGCATCAATTTCGTACTCATGGTTGTCGTAGGATTCACATCTCACATGCCCGCGATATCTTCTGTATGATCATCAGCTAGATAAACCATACCTTTTTATAGGTCTAAAGTTCACTAACATATACTTGGAATGATGCACCAAATCAATGATCCATGATTCAACTGGATCTCTATCAAAGGATCATCTTCGAATTTCTATGTTGCATTCACCAAGTTGTCATGCTTGCTTTCCTTTTTCGGGTTTGGACAATGGTTCTTGAAGTGGCCAGTTTGTTGTTAATAATAGTAGTTCACATCTGGTCTACTTTTAGATTGTCCCCACTTCCTGGACTTCGATCTTTCACGCCCCTTACTCTTTCCTCTTTGAGACTTTTTGTCTCTCCCTTCTACGCTCAACACAGAGCTAAACGATTCTCCTCGATTATTTCTCCGGATTTCTTCCCCGAGAATCAAGTCCCTTACTCATTTGAATGATAACTTAGTAGTCCTGGTTGAGCTACTAACTGCTGTAACGTTTCCTGGTCAGCTTTCAAGCAACGAAGATAACAATAATAGGGCATGTACCCCATCATCGAATTTAATAACTATGAAAACTAATGTTGATAATATCGTATTAAATTGGTTCACGTGATTGATAACACTACCACCTTTGTAATAACCAGTTGACGAATCAAATATAACTTGTTTGACACATACAGTTTTTCACATACATTTGATGCCTTAATTAGTCCGTAGGTAGTGTTCTCCTTTATGACGTTGTATGCAATATTATTCGCCAATGTTAATCTTACCGCACCCAAAGCATGCCGATCAAATACACATTTATTATTTATCTTACTATTTGTGGTATGGTCGATGTTTCGATCCTACCAAGAAGATGGAGAGAGTTCTATGAGTGAATAAAATTCGACCTAACTTGTTAAAAATAACTTGTAAATCACATTAACTTTAACCCTTAAGATTAAACTCAAATATTACTTAAATTTCCATAAGAAGTGTCAATAAGTAATAAAGCCCATTCTCAATCACAATTTGCCAGCTGAAAGAAAAATACCCACGAGGCTTCGGACATGACAGTAACACTGTTGTCATCAACATAACTTATGATAGAGACCTCCACTGATGTAACAATAATATTAACTTAAAGAAAACCTTTTGAATGGTAATAAATTGCAAATTGGGCGAAGTGGATGTGGGGGAGAGAGTGTTGTGGGCAATGAAGAGAGAGAGAGTTGATATTTAGCGTCTATTAATGACCGTCCGTAAGAATAAAAGAGGCCTTCCATCCATGGTGGTGGGGCTGAGGTTGTCTGAAAATAATAATGCCAAGATAAGGTTGTTTTATCAGGGGTTCCACTTCCACTAATTATTCCTCCATCCTCTATTCAAATCTTCACTTCATATAGGACACCTATTTGACACTATTTGCTTCATCCTTTTATGCTAATGGTTTTAAGACTATTTAGTTGCATTGTGATTTTGATGTATGATCTATTCGTATAAGACGATGAAATATTATCACTAATTCATGTTAAAAAAAATTTTTATAAAAATTATAGGGTGATGGATGAATAGATTCTTTTTAAAAGCTGATCAAGAAGTGTTGATTAAAGCTATCCTTCAATCTCTCTCAATTTATACATATCTTTAATGTATTCTATCTTCCTGATAGGGTCTTAGAAGAAGTGAAAAGAATCCTTCAATCTCTTCCAATTTATACATACCTTTAATGTATTCTATCTTCCTGACAGAGTTTTAGAAGAAGTGAAAAGAATGTTGGCTCGCTATTGGTAGACGAGATCAGTTGCTGGCAGAGGCATCATCTGAAAGAAATGGGACTCCCTTTGTTCGCACAAGAAATCTGTGGGGCTAGGCTTTCTTAATCTCAGAAAGTTTAACCTAGCTCTTCTAGGTAAGCAACTGTGGAGACTCTTAATCAATCCAGAGTCGTTGGTGGCCAGGGTTCTAAAGGCAAGATATTATCCTAATAATTCGATCCTCAATGCTTCTCTGGGATCGAATCCTAGCTACACCTGGAGAAGTATCTTGACAACGCAAGATCTTCCCAACACAGGTGTGAGAAGAGCTATAGGCCCAGGGTTATTTTCTCCTGTATATTTCCCTTGGCTACTAGAGGAACCTACTTCTCTAGCAAACGTTTCAGCAGGATTCTCTAGCAAACGTTTTAGCAGGATTGAATCTCCAAATTGTTGATTTTTTTTCTATCCAGATACAAGAGAATGGAATATACCTTATCTCCAAATAATTCTCCCATTGAATGAAGTTGCTCGAGTGCAGTCCATTCCTATCAGTAGAACTTCACAGACTGATAATTGGTACTGGAAATTTGAACAATCAGGACACTTCATAGTGAAATCTGCTTAGCGGTAAGCAATGAGTCAAGCGGGTGAGTGGAATGTTTCTCATCAGTCTTCAATTTGGAAGAAGCTTTGGAAATTAAACTTACCCCCAAAATCAAGCTTTTCCTCTGGAGATTATTCAAGGAAGCATTGCCTGTTAGAGAAGCTCTTCAAAACAGGGGGGTGAATCTCCTCTCTGATCTATGCCCTTTTTGTGCTCAAGCCGGAGAATCGATCCTCCATGTACTGTGGGATTGTCCAACCCTAATCCTTGTCAGACTGAGATGGAGCACCAACAGTCCTCTTTTTGCTTTAATTCAGGAGATTTTTGAATTTTCCTACAGCAACAAGGGTACGAGTCAGACGGAGGAATTGATCCGCCTTTGGTGGTCCATTTGGAGGCTGCGAAACGACAAAATTTGGAAGAACAAGAGCATCAACGTTTTAGCAATTACTTACATGGCGAATCATTCCAGATCTGCATGGATAGGGATGCATGCAAGGCCTCCCACGATTCCTAGATCCACCAACATATAGAGCTGGTCCAGACCTAACCCAGGGTGGGTTAAAATCAACTCCGATGCAACGATTGGTCAGACCAGAGATAGAGTGGGAGGAGGGCTCGTATGTCGCGATGAAGATGGAAGACTCGGGGGTATTCGTTATTTCACTCGTTTAGGCAAGATGGATCCTCTAATGGCAGAAACCTTTGTTCTCAGAGAAGGCGTGAGCTGGGCTATGCAACTAGGAGAACCAAAAGTCTGTTTTGAGACAGACTCTCAAGTTCTTTGGTCTCTCCTGGTTTCTCAACTCACGCCTTTCTCTCCCATTGCCTCAATTATAAGTGATGTTAAATTGTATGGTAATAACTTTGTAAATATTATGTTTTCATTTACCTCCAGATCAGGTAATAAAGTAGCTCACTATCTAGCTACTAATGCTCTTTCGAGCCCTGATCTCGAGTTCAGTAGTGCTGATATACCAGGCACTTTGGCTCGTATTGTATTAGCAGACGTTTCTTCCATCTAATGAAATCGTCTCTTTATCTCAAAAAAAAACATTGTGATTTTAATCATCCAATAAATCTTTTTTATCATGCTCTCAACCTTTCACTAAAAAGTGCGAGCTTTACATTGGTGAGGTGTACATTTGAGAACATATTAAATTTATTTTAAATTATAAAATGTTGTGTAGTATAATTTAATTAAAGACATTTTCTCATGCTTATTTTAAAGTAAGAATGTTCAGCATATCTTAAAATTATTTTCTGTAAAAAATGAAAAATGAGTGAAATCAAGAGATATCTTTCTTCATGTGATGTTGTTGTGCTTATTCACTTAACTGGTTTTATGTTATAGCTAACTTGTATAAAAAAATTTAGCCAATATTTGATGCAACTAGTTTGTAGGCGGAAAATTAATTGAGTACGCTAGAAATTTTGGATGAATCTATTTTCTTAAATTGGCTGTCTTCGTTAGAATTGTTAGATGAATTGACTAATGCAAAAGAGTGAAAATATCAGACAGTATACACCATTTTCACTTAATCTTCCTTGCCTACAAAATCTTTTTCGCAATTCCCTAATCAATTTTTACAAGTTGCACATTACTTTTTTCATCAACTTTTTTTTAAACTTTTGTAAATAACCAAATTACTCTTGTATTAAAAAAATAGTAAATGTATTATTTTATTTTTTAGAAGAATAAATAATAATAATAATAATAAAAAATTATTTTTGTATTACAAATTTTAAAATCGTTTATTATTTTTAATAAGTTATTTAAAAAAAAATAAGTTGGGGATTAAATAGTAGTTGGAACCGCACTTAAGTTGTATAAATATTCTAATTTGTCATGACTGTCTAGTAGTTGGTGTTCTACTTCATTAATTAACGGTTTCTATCATAAGTTATGTTATCCATCCACTTATTTTAATCTATTCTTATTTAGTTGATCTATGTAACGTGCACCTAATCTACATATTAAACCTTATTTGTACCTTTTAATCCAAATTATTGTTATATTAATTAATATGTTTATGATATCGACATAGAAAACAATTATCAATTACTAATCTGACTCAGCATATCAATATCATATACCAAATCATTTTAAGGTTAATTACATTTTGCATTAGCTACTTTGACCATTGACTACTTCAACCACTTTTATAATTTATTATATTTACTTTTTAAAAGTCGGTCACAATTCACTTAATGTCCAAATTTGTTACACGTCGCTCTTACCAAATTTTGGACCGAAATTTTTAGTAAAGTATGAAAAATTGAAAATATCTTTAACTATTCATTAAACTTGAGAATGATGTCATAAATTTCAATATTTAATTTCGTGATTTCTCTCGCTTTGATTTCCATAGACCACCAAGGCCAAAAACAAATTGGCCAAATTGGTGAACAAATTGACCACCTTGAGCCTCTCTCTCTCTAACGCACAGAACCCACCAGCCAAGTTGCCGGAGAAGACAATGAGAGACACAATGAGAAATAGCAAAAACAAACCCAAAAAAATTCAAAACGAGAGAGATCGAGGTCATGAAGATTCTCATGATTCGACGAATTGGTCAACGTCGGGCTCAAATCACAGGGGAAGGTCTCTGGAAATGATGGGTTTTGAATCTCATTTTTGGGGAGATCAACCTTAAGAATTTGTAGAATCGGCCCATAGAGATCGCAACCGCCCAAATCTGTAGAATCGGCCACAGCTCACAATCCGTCGCCGCGATTTTGTTGACGCCGAACCCAGATTCGCCGATGAGGCTTTAGAGTGCTCTGGGCCGGAACGCCCATTCTCCGTCGCTTTCCATTATGCGAATCTCACTCACGCGTCGTGTCTGATCCTTGCGTGATTCATCCTGAGAACAACCTGAGCTTTGATCTGGGAAAGGAATGAGTTCTGGATATGGAGGACGGTGGTTCAGAGCTCGTGGTTTGAGGCCAGGGCCGACTCTAGAGGACAGCAACTAAAGCAAACACTTTAAGCCCATCAAAAATATGTCAAATTCTCTTATGCCCATTTTTTTTTTAAAGAAAAGGCCCCAAAATCAAAGATTAGGTATAAAAATATAGGTC
>JAYMTP010007653.1:0-10783 GCA_036897365.1 Geranium brycei | reverse complement strand
ACTTAGCATATAATATTTTATCATAAGTTCGATTCCGAGAGGAGCTTGCTTTGGTTGACATAAGTAGATTCGAGGGGTAGGATCGTAGAGCATTTCCCCTTGGTTCGAAAATTGTTGTTGATAACGCGGTTAGCTTAGAGTCGTGGGTTTACGAGGTGGTGACATGCTTGCATTGAGTGATATTGTGCAAGTGTGGTAACACCCTTGGACCCACAAGGCTTGGGTTAATTAGGCTCTACCCAATGTCGAGAGACGGTGAGAGTATTTAAAACATAGGCCAAATGAAATGCATGTGATTATCGATGTCTCGTTTGATTGCTTGATAGTCTTGATCATGATGTTAGTTCCTGAGGTTCTCGAATTCTTAACTTCCGACCAACGATCTATCATCCGCCCCCATTGACTTAACATCTAACCTAGCGTAGTTTAATCCTAGTCGCTTGCTTAGTTGTAGTTTAAATCTCCCCTTCTTGTGTAATTTACTTTTTTCGAGTCATGTCGGGAAAGAGAGCGCAAAATGCCCAATTAGGAAACCCACATTTGGTCCCCGCGAGTTTGACCCGGTAAAGCCAGAAACTTACAAATTTACTTGATTGATAGACGACCGTGCTCTAATGCGCGTTAGTCAGGGAAGGGATGCGTGTCAAAGGGCTCGGCCCGACGCGTCCAATTCCCGGGCATCAGCACACAACCATTTTGGTCCTATAATGCTCGAAAGAAACCTAGGTGTGTTTTTCGTTGAAACCTAGGAGAATTGCATGTAGCATGGCAGTGGGAGCCACATGGTTCACATTTCCAGCCCACAATTTAACGCATTTCAAATTTGTCACGAATTTATTAACGGTTGTGGTTAATAAATGTGTCTTATCACTGTTGAAAACTAGCTGATAATTTCAGACTTTAGTGTTATAATCTCTCACAATAGTTTTCATGATTCTAGTTGATACATGTCCCATTAACACATGAAAACTATGTGATAACTTTGGATTTCAACGCGGTTTAATTGAAATCCAAAAGTTATCACATAGTTTTCATTTGATAATGGGACATGTATAACTAGAATCATGAAAACTATTGTGAGAGATTATAACACACTGAAGTCTGAAATTATCAACTAGTTTTCATCAGTGATAAAACACATTAATTAACCACAACCGTTAATAAATTCATGACGAATTTGAAATACGTTAAAGTCTGGGATGGAAATGTGAACCATATGCTCCCCATTGCCAGGGTCCATGCAGTTCTCCTAGGTTTCAACGAAAAACATACCTAGGTTTCTTTCAAGCATTATGAGACCAAAATGGTCGTGTGCCACTAACACAAAGATTTTGCCAGCTCTCTGAGCTATGAAGGTCTCTTTCGGTCTTCGATTGTTATCTGGAGAATGATACAACCTCTGTTGTGCCCCTAACATGCTTTCTCTACATTGTCTCGCATTTAGTATCTCGTTAACGACCACGACTGTGTCGTTTATTCTTGGTTGGCTCGCCATTTTGAGTTTGTTCCCGTCGGATGACATGACATGGCAGATCATGCACAAGCCATCACCTTTACAAGGGAGCTGCTAGTGGTTGTTGTTGTCAGTTCACGATTTTGATAGAAAAAGAGTCGTAACTTGTAATAGTAGAGAGACTCAATTTCTTATGGTAAAATAGTGCTCCCAAACTTTGGTATTTATAGGATAGATTGAGACACAACATTCTAGAGAAGATAGACCAAATACACACAATCTACCATTTATTGTTTATGATTTTTCTATAAACTGTGTGCCACAATTCATAATACCTTCTCTTAATTTTAAATTACGATTGTACGCTCATTTCATTTTGCTAGTACACCTTTTACATGTTTTTATCGGACCTTTTACATGTTCATTATTAGAAATGTAGTGTCTTCAAATTATATGCATACAAATTGTTCTTAGATGGCGGAGAGATTACGTGATGATCACAATTCATTTCCACGTCAAGCTAAAAAATATTCAGTTTATTAAGTTAAACTTATTGAAAAACATAATTTTCGTAAGTTTAAGGTTAATTTTAAATAAGGATATTTTAGGGTATAATAACGACACATAATACGTAAAAATTTCTCCATGCGCATTAAATAAGCAAACATAAGTGTAACATGAAACGACAATAAAAATCTTGTCATGTAAATCTCACTAAACGACAATTAATCAGATTCTCAAAGTTTCGTGAAACACTTAATCATACACGTGTAAAATTAAAATACTCTTTCATTTTTGTTTTGGTTTACTTGTAATTGCTATTGAATAACACTTTTGAATAAGTTAACAAAAATATTGAATATAAAATTTACATAACTTTCAACTATTATTTATATTTGTATATCTTAACATAATTACTAGTTAAAATTTCTCTACTGTTTAATTTTAGATATGAGCATCAATTTTGGTCGTTCTAAATTTTGAAATCCTCAAATTCGTATATACTTAACCATTTAAATGATACAAATAACGGTTATAAAATAACATAAAAATGAGCATCATATATAAAATTAGACACATTTCTAGAATTCACAAAGCTTTCCAAGGGCATCATTAAATTATTTTATTTTATTATATACTCAATTTTCTACTATTTCATATATTGTATGAATTTACTTAAAACCAATTCTCATCCCAAATTAATAAATGTAAACTCATGAAAAATACAAAGGAATTTAAGGATAGATTGATAGGTGATGTGTATTTAGAACCAAAAAATCAAATAAGGAATAGTAGAAAAAAGAAAATAATAAGAAAATAGTCCAAAAATTTCTTGTAATTTTAATTTTTGAAATCAAAAGCCATGATGTGAATAGGTACATGAGAGTTATTAGACAAATTGCATGTTTCTTTGAAGCGGAAATGAACATCATTGGAAACTTGATAATTTGATATTAATTTTTACAATTTCAGAAATTATATATATGATCTCATAATAATTATTAGATACATGTTATTTTTATATCAAAACCAATCCTTTATAAGTAAAAGGATTTATATTAATGTTTTTATTAATTGTAACACCTTGTAATAAAATGATGTTGCTAAGCAACACTTTAATTGAGAATGTAGTTAATTTACAATAAAATCAAATGAGTTTATATAGTTATTGTGTTAAATGAAAGTGTTACTAGCATACTTAATTAAGATCTAGTATAAAAATTGCACTATTTATTTTCTTATATATTTTTAACTCGGTTATTATAAAAAAATAAATATATTTAAAAATTTATTTATACTCCTCAGATCTCGTTTCATTCCCGTAATTATGACATACATTAATTTGTATTTATCCATCTTTATTCGTTTCCCTTTTTCTCATGTATTACATTGGTCAAATACCTATGATCATATGAATGAACTGTGAAATTTATAACATACTATGTATTTGTAATGTGGTACATGTAAAGAAAGAAATCAAATAAAAAAAGATAATTACAAATTACTCTAAGCCATAATTATGAGAATGAAACCAGATCCGGAAGAAAGAAATAATAGAGATTACCAAATAATAGAGATTAAGAAATAAATTGAATATTAAATTTTAAAGCTCTAAACAAAAGCTCCAATGGTACAATGGTTAAATGCTTTAATTATTATCTAGATGCTTTGTATATACATTAAATAGATTTGTTGGAAATTTGTTAATTTTAAATTTGCTCACTAAATGAGCATATTTGCTAAGGGTATTTGTTAATTACCCTGGTACAATAGTCAAATGCTTTGATTATTATCTAGATGCTTTGTATATACATCAAATAGATATGTTGGAAATTTGTTAATTTTAGATTTGCTCACTAAATGAGCATATTTGCCAGGGTTATTTGTTAATTACCCTGGTATAATGGTTAGATGCTTTGTATATACATTAAATATATTTGTTGAAAATTTGTTAATTATCACACTAACATTTCTAAAATTCACAAAGCTTGCTAAGAACAATATTTAAAAACAACTTTATATTAATACATATTCAATTTTCAACACTTACAAAATTGTCAGTTGTCTAAAAATTATGTGTCTTCCTAAACTAATAAATACTTAGAGAAAATAAAAGGAAGTAAATGATAAGTGATATGTATTTGGGGGAAAATCATCAAAATAGATAAATATTAAGAAGTTGGATGGAAAACTAATTGCAATTTTGAATGAATTATTTTAAAAACATAAACAAACTCTGAATTGGCACATAGCAATTATCAAACAAATTGAATTACCTTTTATCACTTGACACAATTTTTTTGAAGCAGAAATAAGGGAAGTTTCATCTGGATTTGTGATTGGTATTTCTTATTTGATTATAGAAATTGTGTACATTTAATTACAAAATAATTAGTAGATACATCATGTTTTACGATGAAACTAGTTTTTCTTACACTATCACAAAATTCAACCTAAATTAATTGTAATCACATAAACTATGGAAACCACTTTTATACATACACTCACCTAACATTTTTTTCTTGACATGTCACTTAAAAAATAATTCTCACATCCTTGGTATAGATTTAATCAAAATTTTAGTTGTATTTTGTGAAAAAATATCAATAAATTTTTAGGTGATCTATCAAACTAAGAAAAAGATTAAGTAAATTTATGTGCTAAAGTGGTATCTAGTAATTTAAGTTACTTTAACTTTTTCAAAAAATGATTTTGAAATAAAATGAATATTCAAATTTGGGAGTTTTATTTGCTATGTATAAATAATAAACTAGTTGATTAAAATTTAAATAAATGTTTGAATTAATTGTTTGACATCAATGGGGGTGTAAACTAGTCGAATCAGGCTTCATTTTGGTAGGCTTGACTTGTGAGAAGTGGAAAAAAGTGTTCGGCTCAAGTACGCCTCAGACTTGAACGAGCTTATGCAATTAAACACGGGTTCAACTTGAAATAAAATATAGAAGCTCGAGCTCAATCTCGGCTCGATTGGCTGAAATGTTAATACAAATATTCACTAAAAGTTAAATAAATAATAAATGAGCCCACTTGAGCTTGTCTTGACTTGATTCGGCTGGTATAATTATATATTTATTATTTATTAAAATTTAGAAATATATTAATATAAATAGTAATTGAGCCGACTCGGAAGCCTATCGAGCCTTAAAAGGTTTGGCTCGAGCTCGGCTACTTTATTAAACGAGCCCAATCTTGAATTTGAATTTGATTATAACGAGGTTGAACCGAATATTTAGCAAGCCAAACTCGAAGAGCTCGCTAAAAGCTCGGCTCGTTTACAACCCTAGACACCATCCAACTCTACTCGTGTTTCTTTGTGACTAAAAGCGCCCAAATTTGAAGATTCTTTTCAAGCTTTGTGATCCAAAACTGATACATTTATATTACTCACAGTTTCAACTATTCACCTAATTTTCTTCTTATTTAATTAATTTATAATATAGCAAGTAAAACTACCAAGTTTGAAGATTCTTTTTAATTATTTAAAATAATTTATTTTAGAAAGTTAAAAGTAATCTAAATTGAAAAATCACATATAAATTGTATTTTTGTATCAGTCCAATTTGTTTTATGTGTATTTAAAATTTAAACATAGTAGTAATAATATTTTTTAAAAATTAGGTGACCTTCATCGTGATCTTCAAAATTGGTAATTTAAGAATGTTTTTCTCAAACAATTATGAATGTCATATTTTGAATATATGTTATACAATTACAACTGATAATGTTTTTTTAAAAATACAATTGATATTTGATTTTTCATACTACATAAAAAGTAATTTTGAATTACAAAGAATCATCAAACTTAGGAGTTTTATTTGCTATAAACAAATTAACACCAAAAGGGAATTTGGGTTAAAGTATAGTTTGACATTGCTCAAATGTCTAAAATTGGTTTTGCTAGGTTGACTTTAAACTCAATAGAATTCAAGAGCATAAAATACTAGAGATTAATTAAGTTTTGTTATAATAATGAGTAGGGATGGCAATGTGGCAGGTTCAGAGTGGATTTAGCAATCTCATTCATGTCCCCATTAAAAACGGGGCAAGGATTACTCGTTTTTAACGGGGCGAGATTTCCCCGTCGGGTTTCGGGGATTTTCCATTTCCTGTTTTCAACCCAAAATAATGTTAAAACATATTTATTTTTTTAAATAAAATTTGTATTAAAAAATTATTTTAATAAAAAATATAGTTAAACATATTATTATTTCATTAAATATGTATCAAAAAATATATTTAAACATATTATTTTTCATTAAATGTGTATTATAAAATATAATTTGTAATTAAAAAAATATTTTTTAATATATTGGGGCAGAGTGGGGCGGGGATACCTCACCCCGTCCCCGCCCCGTTCCCTTTCGGGGATTCCTCACCCCGTTCTCGTCCGGGGATCCCCGTCAGGGACGGGGTATATTGCTATCCGTATTTATGAGTATAATCAGGTACCAAAATTAATATTTGATGTATATGAATTATTAGTTAGTTAAGAATATTGTAAACTTACCTGTTCATACGTGAGAAAGCTGAATATGTGACTGTTTTCTTGTGCCATCCATTTTCATATGGAAAATATCATTTGATATTCTCTTTTAAGATGGTTGAATGAGTAGACTCGGTAGAACTTATGAGAATCTTAGAGATTTTTTTTCTTTGTTGCTTAGAGACGATATATGATGTATTTATAGGAGAGCATGAATGAAAAAACATGTGAATTAATGACGTGATTAAAGCGCGTTAAAATCTGGACTTTAACGCGCTTTAATCACATGTGAATTAGTGAATGAAAAAACATGTGAATTAATGACGTGATACAACTGTCAAAATATATATATGACGAGATTGAAACACGTTAAACTTTGAAAATTAATCTCTAGTTTTAAATATAATGGTTTATTAATTACATCTCTCCATAAATTTTTTGACGGAATTCAAATATCATACAACACTGTGTGCTTGATATTGCAATGGTCGATAAATTAGTGACAGATCAAATTAAACAGCATACAATCTTCAATAAACGAGATTATATTTTGTATAAATATGAACCTAATTGTAAACTAACTATTGACAAATATAAGCGCATAATCAAGTGAGAATTGGATGGAAGAGCCAGATTTTTTTCTCTTAATTTCTGAGAATTTGAGTTTTTCATTAGCCTCCTTGAAAACATATGAACACAACTTCGAGCAACCATTGCATGACTGTATATTCAATTTCATTATGAAAGGCGGAGTCAAAATTTGTTGGTGCCCAAAATCGAAAGGCATAGTCAAACAAAAAAATACATGTTGATGCCCAAATTCGAACTAGAGACTTTTCATGAATTGTATAATACATCATTTTATGACAATATACTCACATTATTGCGGATACACATTCAAAAATAAATGTTTGATCACAACAACCAATAATTGAAATAACATGTTGTGCAGTCCAAGGAGAGCTTTATACACAGAAATTTGGTCGCAATGGAAACTCATCTTAGAACGACGTTCAGCTTGCTCTCAAGCCACTCACTTACCTTCCACTGCATCATTGTTAGGTTATGTACTGGATGATTGAATTTATAGACCGGGATGGATTCTTTGACCAGAAATGTTTGAAGACTTACCTCCTCGACAAGATCCCCAACAATTCCTCTCATAACTTCACATAAATTGTTCTCAGTGAATGATTCGTTAATCCAAAAGCTAGTGTCTTTGTAACAAAGGGGATACTGCAAAACAAAACCGACATCTTTAGGTATTAAAGGTCTTTACTAAATGTAAACATCATTAATCTCCAAGCTAATAGACTAGATACTAATTTGCATCTACGGTCGTCTTTCTTTGGTTATGTACAAAAGAAATGATGAAAAAAATCCAAAAATCATCTATAATATTCAAACGACTAGAAACAAGTACCTTTGAGCAGGGTTTGAATTTCACTCCAAGTTGGCCCTTGAAAAACTGCCAAGCACGAGAGAGGTAAATTGCTCATCATCATCTGACCAAAAGAGGTGAATTCTGGTGTATCAAATAGAACCATAGCCAGCCGCTCTAATCCAAGTCCAAAAGCCCAAGCAACATCATCCACTTTACTACTTCTCTTCAGAATTTCTTATACGAGTACTCAAGAGTCCACATAACAAAGTTACTAACAGATTGTTGTAGAATACCGTATCCCATCTCACTAGTCTAATCTAGTGGTGGCCAAAAATGATCGTGGGCCATGTAGACCGGGAGGACCGACCGAACTGCGGTTTGAAAAAACCGGACCAATCCATTTTTGGTCTGCTTGGTCGGTCAGGGGATGGACCGAATATAGAGTTGGTCCGGTCGCGGTTCATAATTATTGAACCGTCAGATAAACCAACCAGACCGGACCGATGGTAAATGACACATATTGCTAATTTTATATACTGTTTGAACTGATGTGCTGCAAATTAATGGTTTTAGGATGTTGTTTTTGGTTAATATGTATAAGGATGTTTTTGTTGGGATATTTGGACGGATTGTTATTGATTGATAATCACCTACTTTCTTCATTATTCATCGTTTCTTAATTATTGTTTTGAATGAATAAAGTTTTATTAACTAAATTTTATTTTTATTGGTTTTAGGTGCTTCACAGTTGATGAAGAAGATAGGAACATTAACTTCCATATTGAAAAATAATGAATGAGAATAGTTTAAATTCTAAATAAAAGATTTGGAAGAGTTAAAATATGATAGGTTTTATCATTTCAATAATGAACTTGTAATGTCTATTGTTCTTTCAATTTTGCGTTCTTGCTTCTTATTCATTGATTTTGATAGATTCTATACATTGAGCCCGAAAATTGAGTAGAAAATAAATTCTCAACATATGCCCGACAATATTAAACATATAATTTGATAAAGTTTTAAATAAAATCAAGGAATAAAATCCCAAACTCGGATTTTGGTTTGCTCGGACAAACCGATGAACTGGCCTGACATCAAGGTAAGACCGGTCCATAAAAACCGACTATTGTCGGGTCAGCCTCGGATCTTAAAATTATTGACCCAATGAAATCGATCCAAGGACCGAACTGGGGCTCGGGTCAGTTAATCGGACCGTGGCCAGCCCTAAGTCTAATCATCCTATAATTCTGGACCATGACATTTATGTGCATTGAGTTTAGTATGCAAACTAGACAACCACATTTCTCAATCCACCAAATGTAAGAACAAAAAGCATGAACATATAAACCCTATAAATAATTATAATTATAAGGGATAATTTCACGTAGCTACAGCTAATATTTTTTTTTTATGGGAGATGCGTTGAGTTTCTCCTTTCTCACACAGCTACAATCTATTATCTTTTCAGTTAAACTATAGTGTGAAATGACCAAACTACCCTTAAATATCACTCAAATTTTCAAACACATGCCATTGGCCATTTTTTTTTCTTCTCTTTTCTCAATCTCTCACCTCTCCTTCCAACCCTATCCTTAGCATGTGAAACAACAAATGACATGAAGGCTTGGTAAAAAATTTCAGGAAACATGAAAGGTTTTAGAGATTGGGTTTTCTCTCAGTTGATATCGAACTCGTTGATCTCACCTAGGCCACTGTCTAGTGATGGTGGTTTTGTACATGAGGAACCTAGAGAAGAAGAGCTTGACTATGTCTTTCTCTTTTTGTGCGTGCCATTTTAATTTCAATTAGAAATAATCTGGAGACGATAGAATTTGTTTCTCACTAGAGAGACTAAAAAAAGAAATTAGTTTTCTAATTAGCCTCACTATCATCATGGCATGGAGTGGAGTATGGCAGAAAAATTGGGACTTAAATTGAGGGTTCAAAGGTGAATTCCAACAATAAATCAGCATGAGCCTCCATCTAGTTATCAGATTCAACAACAAAGTCAAGCAATAAATGAATCTGTTACTCACAGAATAACAAGGCTTCATTATGTAAAAAATCTAGTTATTTCAGTATGCAATGAGACTAAGTTGTTATATGAACACAATATATGCAACAAAAACATTAATAATATATTTTCTAAACACTTTAATGCTTCAGTACATCCACTTCATAACACAATGAATCTCGAGAATATGAACATAAAATGTCTTCAAATCAAACATTAAAAAGATCAAGATATGGACGAGTAACAGGGAAATGAACCCGAATCACGACTGGACAAAACCCAAAATGAAAAAACAGGGGAGCTATGGATCGAGAAGAAATGAAATAAATGACATGGAAACGAGAGAGATCGAGCTCTTGTTTGGCCGATTGCACAAATATCCAAATGAAACAAATGTCATGGCAGCGGTGAGAGATTGAGAAAAGAGAAGAAAAAAAATTTGGCCAATGGCATGTGTGAAAATTTGAATGATATTTAGGGGTAGTTTGGTCATTTTACAATGAAATTTAACTGAAAAGATAATGTATTGTAGTTGAGTAAGAAAAGAGAAACTCAACGCACTCTCCAGAAGAAACAAAAACATTAGTTGTAGTTAGGGGTAGTTTGGCCAATGGCATGTGTAAAAATTTGAATGATATTTAGGGGTAGTTTGGTCATTTTACTATGAAATTTAACTGAAAAGATAACGTATTGTAGTTGAGTGAGAAAAGAGAAACTCAACGCACTCCCCAAAAGAAACAAAAACATTAATTGTTGTTAGTTGAGAAAGCTGTCAAATTAACTTTAGCTACGTGAGATTATCCTAATTATAAGGGAAAATGTCACTTACCTCCCTCGTGGTTTACGCGATTTTCACTTACCTCACTCGGTTGACTAATGCGTTCTGACAGGTCCCCGAACTTTCACAAATTCTCACAGAAGCCCAAC
>JAYMTP010007652.1:0-10784 GCA_036897365.1 Geranium brycei | reverse complement strand
TGCAATATCAAAATTAAACCGAAATCAATTTGATCGAACCGGAGAATTTCAATCGGTATCAAAAGGGTGCCACAATTTTGAAAATTTTAAGAGCAAAGAAGGGGCAAAATCATTATTTCATATATATATATATATTTTCATTTAGGTGAACTATAAAATGCTTTAGGTATACCTACGTGATCATCGTATTTCTTCAAGTGTACCTACGTGAAATTATCTCAATATTATTTAGTCAAAACACCGCAAATGTAATAAATCAAAATTAGGGAAAATGGCAATGTATACTATTACATTTTGGTAAAATGGTGCTGTGTACTTTGTGAACTTTGATTTTTTATGTAAAATGTATTTATGTGTACAAAAATGACAAGATTACCCTTCAAATTAACAATTATTTCTTAAAAAATTAAATATTCTAAAGAGTTTTTCTGAAAATATCTTTTAGCTAAAATTTGTAATTTAGATTTTAGTTAAATTATTATATAAAAATCGTAATTTTTAATTTCACAAGCATTAATTTTGTCACTATCATACTAATATACATATTTTGCAAAAAAATCAAAATTCACCACATTTTTAACACTAACAAAGTACCCAACATACAATATCTTTTTTTGTCATTTTCCCTAAAATTTGACATCCTTACAATATATAGCATATTGAAAGCAAAGCAGCGAGCACATATATATACACCTACAGAGGAGATGATAATTGTGCAGCAAGCCATAAATCAAATATAAGGATTTAAAGACAAACACCGAGGTATCCATATATAACATGGTTCTACATAAATAAAGTAAGCGTTTAAAGAGAAGCTATGAGCAATCTTCAATATGGTTCTAAATAATACCATGTCAATCTCAAAACAAGTTTCTTGTTCCGTTCATCTTGCATGTAAATATTAAAGTTACAGCCTTAAACCATAAACCCTGTCATTATGAAAATAGAATTTGAAATGATCATTATAAATAAAAATATGATAAAAAATAATATATATTATTTGTGTAAAATATAATAAAGAAAAACATTTTATATATGTTATGAATCACACTAAATAAGATATAATATGATAATAAGAAAATAAATGTGAAATATAACATCAACATTATGCATATGCATGGCATAAACTTGTAAATAAATTTAGATATAAAGTGATTGCGTGCTGATGCGATCGTAAGTGAAGATAAATTCTACTGAGTCCCTGAAAATCCGATCTCCTCTTTACATGGAAGAAAATGCGAGAAAGAAATCAAAATATGTTTCGATGATATTACTGTTTGTCAAAGAACGTATTTATGGAACATTATATAAGTTTAATTATTAGGCAAGCAAACACTCCCTTACTTTTTTTTAAGGAAAATACTCCCTTAGTTAATGTAACTATATGCACGAAGTAATAATCTAAACAGGAAAATATAAAAAGAATCAGCAAGAAATCAGATACGATTTCTTGTCAAATGATTCAATTTTAATCAGAATTTGTGCAATTCAATTGTGGATTTTGTTCAATTCAATTTCAGCCTCTTACGTGACTCATGAGATGATAGAAATTTGCATTTAAACTAATTTTATTTAAAAGTATGTCCACATTATATATACCTAAATAGTTTTTTCTATAAACATAAGGTATAATCGATCTTAACTCCCACCTAAAAGTATACACTCTAATGAATCTATATATATTATCTCATAATAATATTTCTTCAACAAATAATGCTCAAAGGACTAAATAATTTACAATTATATTGTTCAAGTAATCTATATTTCAACATTGTCAATATAGTTTATTTCAATTAAAATTACTATTAAATTGTGGCATCCATCAAGATTAAATTGACACTTGGATGAAACACATTACTTACAAAATTTAAATATAGACATGTAGACATAAATAGCGGGAGTTCAACGCTATAACATTATAGAGGGTGAAATTACACTACGTCGTTTAAAGGTGAACTCCACTACGCATATGATCATTCTTCTTGTTTGGATAGTTCCTCCTCGTCGTTGCAACTAAGTTTTTCTCTTAATACGCTAATCCCCAACAAATGGAATTTAAATTGTCAATATTTGAACATAAACTCAATTACTAATTCAATTCAATTCAAAACAAAACAAAACCAAAGTTTGGAGTGTGCAAAATAATATAACAGGAAAATGTCTATTCAAGATATTCAAAATGTTGCACTTATTTACATGGTAGTTTTGAGCTAAATTTTTGGGCAATGCAGATACTCCATAATGGTTGTAATAAGGGTTTAAAGACACGTTATGAGCTATCCACAACACGATTCTACACAAATCAAATAAGAGTTAAAAGATAAGTTATGAGCAATCTCGAATGTAGTTCTAAATAATATCATGTCAATCTCCAAACAAGTGTCTCGTTCATTCATTTTTCATCTAATGATTAATAACTAGTTGAGTTAATGCTCGATATTCCATCCCCCTATAAGTATATACCATCATCCCATGATTCCCATCAAGTGGAGTAATCAAACACAGAGCTAAGAGTAAGCTAATGCAATAGTACTAGAGAAACAGACGGCTCTAACGTTGTTATGAAAACAGAATTTGAAATGGTACATTGGTTCAGAGGAGTACCTTTCATTGGTGGAGAATTCGAGAAAAGAAATATAAATTTTTGGAGATTAACTAGGTCAATTAATTTATTAATTGATGTTCAAAAACTTAATTATGACCACTAAAAGGAGAATAAACTAAACCCCAACATAATAAATCGTTAACCGTGATAAATGGGCGATTTAACATTTTCATAGATTACTGCCATTGACCACCGAAAAAGGACATTTATTACCAAACTTTAAAGTGGGTCATATCTCAATCTAAGCCACATGTAGTGGACTATTATTATGAGTAGAAAAAAAATCCTCATTCCTCAAACTCAAATACAAAATGATGAACAAACACAAGAAGCCGTTAGCAACTCTTGCTCTGGTCTCAACTCTCTTCCTCGCCGCCATTGTCCTCATCGTCACCGTCACAAAACCACACAACACGACAACACTCTCCTCCCAAACCCACCGCCTCATAAAAACATCGTGCGCCCCGACATTGTACCCCGACCTATGCTACTCCGAACTCGCCGCCTCTCCCGGCGGCGCCGCCAACTTAAGAACCCAAAAGGACGTGATCGAGAAGTCCCTCAACATCACCACCACCGCCGTGCAGCACAACTTCTTCACCGTCGAGAAGCTCGTCGGGTCGAAGTCAACGGCATTGACCGCCCGCGAGACGGCCGCGCTCCACGACTGCCTCGAGACCATCGACGAGGCCCTCGACGACCTCCGGCGGGCCGCCGCCGACCTCCGCGAGTACCCGAACGGCGAGAAGTCGCTGACCCAGCACGCCGGCGACCTCAAGACCCTGATGAGCGCCGCCATGACGAACCAGGAGACGTGCCTCGACGGGTTCTCCCACGACCGCTCCGACAAGCGCGTGAGACAGACACTCCTCGACGGGCAGGTCTACGTGGAGCGCATGTGCAGCAACGCGCTGGCCATGATCAAGAACATGACCGACACCGACATCAACAAGACCCCAAAACGACAACTCACCGCGAAGTACAAGAAGAGTTTTATGAGGGCGCTTGTGGAGGAGGAGGCGGAGGTGGACGTGGTGGTGGCGGCGGACGGGAGCGGGAACTACACGACGGTGGCGGCGGCGGTGGAGGCGGCGCCGGAGAAGAGCAAGAGGAGGTACGTCATAAAGATCAAGGCCGGGGTGTACGAGGAAAATGTCGAGGTCACGAAGAAGAAAAGGAACATCATGTTCGTCGGAGACGGTCGGAACAACACCGTCATCACCGGAAACCTCAGCGTCGTGGACGGCACCACCACCTTCCGCTCCGCCACCGTAGGTGCGTATCGTATATACTACATTACACTCAATATTATTTTTTTGAAAGAACGCACTCAATAATTAATGACGGCGTAAATTGCATAAAAAGTGACTTTTAACTATTTCAATTTTGGAAAAAGTTTCGGTAAAATAATCATTTTCTTTTATTTATGCCCAAAAAGATAAAATACCATTGAAATAAAACAAATAATTTTTTAATTCGAAATTGGCAATTAGCAATTTTTATCTAGATTTCAAATTTTGGAGACTAGCATGATGATGTGAGAGAAAATATTCTTTTAGGAGATCGAATTGAAAATAATATTTTTTAACTTTTTGAAATTTCCATTTGAGACATTTTCATTACTTAAAAATAAGTGTACATGTTTTCTTTTTAAATGTAGCACTTTTACAAAAATAAATGCTCACCACCACCACTTTTTGTTTTGCAATTTAAATAATATTTAATTACAATATTAGTGTGAGACTCACGGAGGGTGTGTCGGTGCCCACCTGACACGCGCACAGCTGGCAAATCTAGGAATTGTGGGGTCCATTAATGTTTTATCCCAGATAGTGGGGTCTACCATTGTCTTTATTTAAAAGTTGTGGGCCCAAATTAGATGTAAGAAAATGAACTATTCTCCGCCACTCGTGTTTTTGACAGACCCGTGAAGGACGGACATAAAAAGAGTTCAGACAGGGCCCACGTGCATGTGGCATCGTACTTGTTGTCTGAAGCGAAACCCTTGTCTTTTCCAATCATCTTTATGCACGCAATTATCATCAGACATGTCTTTTTCACATTCTCTATATATTATTTTCTTTTTGCTCGTTTCAAAATTCAATTTTATTTATGATTATTTAAAAGTTTCATACACGAGTCACGAATCAATTATATTACCTGGCAATTTTCTTTAAATTATGATAATTCAATATAAATGTTAGTCAACATTTCAACTTATAACGGTAAACTCAAATACAGTCACTTAAACGAACACTTTGTGATTGCTTTTATCATATAAATTAATAAATTTATGATGCATTACTTAAAACATCGTAATATTTCTTCGCTTGTCATGGAGTAAAAGCTTACCGAGTACTATGCATATATTGAGTTTTACTATGAATTTTCAATTCGGTCTGCATTGGAGAGGATTTGTTAATAAATAGTCATTCACCGAATTGACGTCACAGTTTGGTTTGGTTTTAAACATGTCAATCTTTTATTTGGTTTAATTTAATTTTTATGAACTAAGTTTCATGAAATTCTCACATTTTAAACCGTTTTGACATATCGTTTGACTTACTGGTTTTCGATTGAATTTTTTTAAAACCGATTTTCATAAAATTCTCACATTTTCATCTAGTCTTAACTTATTTTTTTGACCAATCTTTCTATGCCCAATTAATGAAGAGCGATGACTTAAAGTATCCCATGTGTCCAAATCGTTCGATTATTAGTTTAGTGTGATTTTTATCGGTTTCTATTTTATGAACCAAAACCGAACTAAATAGAGTTTAGTTTGATTTTGAGCCGAATCAAATCAGTTTTATTTGGTTCAGTTATTTGCAAGTCGTTTCGATTATTTATAAACAATCCTGCAACTAAAGTTATACCGTGAAAAAGTGAATCTCTACACAAGTATGATCAACATATATATTTAGAACTCCACGCATCAGCTCGAGATTTTAAGTAAACGCTTGACCATAAGAATGTATGAAATATTTTATCGTACTGTCTTGCAGCGGTTGTCGGAGAAGGTTTTCTAGCCAGAGACATAACGTTCCAAAACACGGCCGGTCCGGAGAAGCACCAAGCGGTGGCTCTCCGCGTTGGCTCCGACCTCTCCGCCTTCTACCGATGCGACATCCTGGGCTATCAAGACACCCTCTACGTTCACTCGAAACGACAGTTCTTCGTCAGCTGCCTCATCGCTGGGACTGTCGACTTCATCTTCGGCAACGGCGCCGCCGTGTTCCAGGACTGCGACATCCACGCGCGCCGCCCTGGGCCGGGCCAGAAGAACATGGTCACGGCCCAGGGCCGCAAGGACCCGAACCAGAACACTGGCATCGTGATCCACAGGTCACGCATCGCCGCCACGTCGGATCTGGCAGCGGCGAGGCGTGACACGTCGACCTACCTCGGGAGGCCGTGGAAGGAGTATTCTAGGACCGTCGTCATGCGGTCGAACATAAGTGACATCATCAGCCCGGCAGGGTGGCACGAGTGGAACGCCACGTTCGCGTTCGACACGTTGTACTACGGAGAGTACGAGAATGGCGGGTCCGGGGCCAATACCTCGGACCGGGTCAGGTGGGGCGGTGTCAGGATTATGGGGAACGACACGGAGGCGCGTCATTTCACGCTCGAGAACTTTCTCGGGGGTGACGTTTGGTTGAACTCCACTGGCTTTCCTTTTTCTCTTGGTCTCTGATTTTTTATATATATTAAGATTTTGTAAGAGAAACTATCTTCGGATGTATGTGCTCATTTTCACAAGATTTTTCTTCTTTCATTTTCAATATACACCAAGCTCAAGATCACATACATCATTCAACTTTGTAATAAATTTTTATTTTCTTCATTCATTATATAACAATTCAAGAATTTCTTATCCAATACAAAAAGATCAAGAATAAGAAGAATTAATGGTGTTTCTCATATGTTTTATTTTCAATATTTTAATAAATATAATGTTTATTATTATATATTATTTACTTTTGATAGGTTAAATAATTTAATATATAATATTTGTATGAATAAAAATGTGAGAAAATAAATAAATAAAAATAAAATTAACATTTATAACAATTTATTAAGTATTATAATTATAACAAATGAACTAAAATAATATATTTTAAATCATTTTATCATTAAAATATTGAAAAGTCGTAATGATTGATATTTACAAGAACTTGGGTAGAATTTGTATAGAGACGTAGAATTGAGTTTTGAGTATAACATGAGTAATGTTTTTTGCATTTTAACAATTTGGGTTGGAGTTTCGAGTTATTTACAACATATGTTTAACATTCTTAAACAATTTTTTCGTAATTGAGGTATTAGGAAAAATTCAAACTTTTATCTCATTTCATTAATAATATCGTAATTGCACACATTATTAAATATCACTATCAGTTTAATAACCTTATATATCTCTATCACTCTATTAACAATGGTCATCCACGACTGTTGACCGTTAACTATAGTGACGGCGTACATATCAACATACGTCGTTAGTATATACATCATCACTATACTAATTGTGTACGTAGGTATTCACGATGTACCGTTACTATACTAATTAACGTTGTACTTACATATGTCCGTCGATATTATAGTAACGGCACACGTGCTTAAGTATGCCATCACTACTCACTAGTGCTAAAGGTGTACATAAGTATATATGTAAGCTGTCACAATGGTATTTTGCAGAAGAGAAAATATAATTGGGTTTAGGGTAATAAATATAAAATTATATTAAAATTAAGATATAATAGTAAATGTAAAATGACAGTAAATATAAAATTAAATAATAAATATAAAAGTCAGGTTTCATGTATTGTTTTCGGTCTCGAGAATGCACTACTCTCAGCACTCGACCTTGCGCGCAAGCAAACGAGATCGTGCAAGTAATAAATTAGTAATGTTAGGTTGAATCTACTGGGCTGTTACTTGAATATCCCGTCCGTGTAAAAGTAAATTACTCAATTAATATGCTTGTTGTGTTGTATATATGTGAGAAATTCTCAATTCAATAACAATCAAATAAAAGTATACAACTAGTAGCTACGGGTAAATTGAGAATTATCAATATGAGAAGACAACAATTGTAAATATTTTATCTATCACTCACATTGGATAAAGTCTAACCTTGAGGTGAATACACACTCTTAAGAATTACAATCGACTCTAGACCCCACTTAACTTAACAATCCTTGAGTTAAGGGGTAGACTTTAGAAGACATATCCCTCAATTCTAATCTAGTTTCCATTGCTAATTCCCTCTCTCAAAATCAATTAAAGATTCGAAATATTCATCCTAAGTGGTCTACTTAAGATGAAAGCATTAAGCTTAAGGCAGATTAATTCATACATGCATACTTAGTCAAATATTCAGCAAAAACACAGTAATTCAAATTTTATAAGCCTAGCACCCATGGTTATGGGATATTATATATAGCCCATAAGCATGGAGCTCCTATTCAAGTTCATACAAGAAAATGAAGATTCAAGAAGAGGAAACATGAAATGAAACCCAATAACCCAAAGTGAGAGTGCTGTAGTCTCAATCCCAAGTCCAAATCTTTTCCTTGTCATGAAATCTTGATTGTTGAGGAGTGGAGGTGAAAATGGTGTTCTTCAATCTTTTCAAGTGAAATTATTGATTGATGTCAATCAATGATATAATTTGATAAGCTATCTCCGGCGAAGGAGATAGCTTATCATGTGAATATTGTCGCCGGAGCCTCCGGTTCATGTCCGGGGAAACAAATCTGGTGCCTCCGGAGCATCAAAGCTCTCGCCTCCGGTAACGCCTCGAACAAGCGGGTCGCAATTAAACATTTTACACAAAAAATCCCATGCCTAATATGAAAAATTGAGAAATATCTTCTTACACGCATTATGGAGCATGCACATCTTGCAATGCAACCCTTAGCATATTTTAATATTGATAAATACTTGATACCTAGTTACAAAATAATAGAAAACAAATTAGATATGAAATTTAATAAATATTTAATTATACTTGAACGTAAGCGAAAAGCGGACTGTCCCAAACCAAAAGCGATTAGGGTTTCTGTCTCGTCTGACTGACGAGGTACGCGGCGGTAGCAACTACTTCCCTGCGATTGAGTGAGACGGTGACCGTGGTGGTCAACGAAAGATGGCGAAGGTGTGAGTCTGAAATTAAGCTCTGTGGTGGTAGACGACAGAGGAAGGGCCGGAGACAGGGGCAGAAAGGAGGGGAGGTCGGGTCAAAGGTTGATATCATCTGTGAGGGAAGACGGGTCCATGAGGGAGTCACCGGTGGTTGGGCAGAAAAGCTTTGTCAGTTGAAATCCGATCGGGATGGCTATGATTTCCCGGTGTCCAATCAATGTTGGATGACTCTGTACTGGGAGGGATCGGGTGTTCTCTAGCGTCGATAGGCTAGCCATGGTAAGCACGAAGAGCTTGGAGGAGTTGGATTATTAAAGATCTGTGATTCTTGCATTGATCGCAGGGTTGATCGACAAAGTTGGCCTAATGAGTTATGTAGAGAGTTAACGGAGTTACTCCATCCGTATGAGGTGGAGGTTGTGGCCCTGCATGATGCTAGCTGGTTCGAGTTGATTGTCCTTCGAGGATACCATGGAGTTCTGTTTAAAACATTCTGCAGCGGGATAACGGGATTTCTCCATCCGTATGAGGTGGAGGCCGTGACTCTACATGATGCTAAACATGTCGAGTCGAATATCTTTGGATGTACCATTAGTGAAAGTCTTTCGTGTAACTCTTCTTGTAATTATGTGGCCCACGAATTAACCCGGTATGCTTTAATTAATAGTAGTTGTGACTATGGTGCGAGGTCTGTCCCACCACTTATTGTTTTGATTGTCCGAAGTGATGCATGATTAGTTGTCTTTTAATAATATTCGTGCTTTTCCTAAAAAATGAAATTTTAATATAATTCCTATCTAATTTTTTTTGCTCAGCAATTTGGATTTTATTGAGGATTACTAGCATGAACTGGCAAGGAGGGAGCCCAAGCAAGAATGACATCATACTCATATAGAGCCAAGTACTACAAATTGAGAAATGATGAAGAGTACAAAGACAAACAAGCATCTGTTCAGTGATTTCACTAACCAAGGATTGTGCTTTAATGGCAACCACATCAGGCGATACCGTCTTGCACTGAAAGACCACTTCATTTCTTGCCAGCCAGATACTCCATATAGTAATGTTGCAAATGGACCTCCAAGATTTTGCTTCATGTCTGTTTGTGTTAAGATGTAGCCAGAGAAGGAAAGTGTCCATGACTGATTTTGGGAAGGGCCCATGAATTGCTTTGGCAGAGAGGAGATGACCCAAAACAACCCAACTCCAAGGACAGTGAAGCAGGATATGGTTAGTTGTTTCGACAACATCAGCACACAAGGGGCATAAGTCATTAACTAAGATAAGAAACTGTCTTGTTGGGATTGCTTCATAAGATGCCAGCCAACCAAAGCTCTGAATTTTAGGCCATCTATTTGTAATTGGAGCCCAAGATTGAACTAGCTCATACATACCCTTTACAGAGTATCCATTCTCTGAGTGTGACCACTGCAGAACATCAGCTTTCGATATGTCAGGTTTGAAACTTTGAATAATATCCAGAAGCTCCTGCAAAGTTGCTGCATTTCGACCGGTTGCAGCCCGATTGAATTGAGGCTGCCAGCAATTGAAAACAAAGACTGTAGGATATGATGATAAAGCATATAGTCGAGGAAATTTTGATGCTAAAGAAAAATCTCCAGCCCAATGATCATCCCAGAAACTGATAAGTAAGCCAGAGCCAAGCTTTCAGATCAGAGATCGAGCCCCCATTAGCGCATAAAATTCAGATTCAGAGCTCAAAGAAAACATATGCTGTAGAAAGGAAGAACTTGCGCTTGTGAAGATTCTGAACAAATCTCATTCTTGTCTTTCCCATTCATATTTCTCACACAACAGACTTCCTATTTAATTTAGTAAGGAAACTTTTTAAGCTACAAAAGATTGCCAAAGTAATCAATGATATTAAAACCCTAAGTATATTAAACATTCCTATTTCATGATATTGCAAAAAAAAAATTTAAAATTCCTAAACAATTGAGAATCCTAACATATTCCAAAGTTTGTGTTGATATATATATATATATATATATATATATATATATATATGCAC
>JAYMTP010007651.1:0-10784 GCA_036897365.1 Geranium brycei | reverse complement strand
CCCGGCCCGGGTCACTCCGGGTTGGGACTATGAGTGGACAGGTTGGTCCGGGTTCACGGGTTGGGCCGGGTGTCCAGACATTTCTGCTCACCCCTAGATTCGAATATCATGTTAAAGTTAGATATAGTTAAAAAAATGTTTATATAGATGATGTGGTCCAAATTTTTATGAGATTCTGGTATTAGTACATGGGAGAAAATTGAGTTTTTTTTGTCCAAGTGAATTGACAGGACGAACATCTAGCTTTCAGATACGAGATATCCATCCTAGCTGTTATGAACGCATTTGCACAATTGACACATCTGAAAGAATAAATGTTGACCTTATTGGATCTTTAGCAATTTATACGAGAATCGGTCATTTTAGATTTATAGAAGCCTATGTTCTGAAATCTCCAAGAAAGCTATGGGCTATATATGTTATTTCTTATGCAGCTCCAATAATACAAGTTGTGGGAATCATATCACCCTTTTATAAAAAAAAAATTACCAGAGGATTAATACAATAATGCAATTCAAATTCTATTAGATATACCATAACTAAACAAACTAATCTTTCATCTCTAAATGATATGTTATCTCTTGAGCCATTTCAGCACAATAAACGCATTTCTTGCTGTTTAAAGAAATCAGTAAATATAAGTTTCATCAAATATTAATGATGCTTATGTTTTAAAACATAATGCCTCTGCGCCCATTAAAACACTTCACAACTCCAAAACTCCCATTTCCATAAAATAAAATAAAAACCTTGTCCCAAACCCACCATGAACTGCACCTCAAACCCAGCCTTCGACGAGCACCGGTGGATCATCCGAATCCGGCGGACCCTCGAGGAAGAGCACGATGAAGACGAGAACGAAGTCCCCGTCTCCATATTCAATGTCCCCAAGGCGCTCATGGCCGGTGATCCAGACTCATACACTCCGCAGCAAGTTGCTATTGGCCCTTACCATTACCTGCGCCCGGAGCTGCACGAGATGGAGAGGTACAAGCTCTCCGCGGCCAAGAGAGCGCGCAAGAGCCACGGGAGCCTCAGGTTTGAGGGGCTCGTGGAGCAGTTGGCGCTTCTCGAGCCGAGAATCAGATCATCTTACCATAAGTATCTTGATTTCAATGGAGAGACCTTGGCTTGGATGATGGCCATTGATGCCTCCTTCTTGATTGAGCTCCTCCAAATATACGGGAACCCAGAAGGTAATGTTGGAATAACGCTTGAATCAAGACTGAATTCATATTGACCGGGGCCTATGTGTTTGTGACTTGATATTCTGGCTTGGGTCTAATCTGATTGTCTATTTTTGATTGACTTCACGTTGATTGGGACCCTTGTCTGGGTGTTGGGAGGGGCAAAGTGTCCTCCCAAACTGTATGATATGTTTGAGAGTTGATATTTTGGGTCGCCAAGTGTCTCCAAAACTGTGTGATGAATTTGGGATTTAATATTCTGCTCTGAGTCTAATTTGAACAGTCTTTTGAATCAGGATGTATGCTTATTTTTCTTGTTAGGGTCTAGCCTAGCCTAAAAACTTAATAATTACATTATGAAATCTTTAATTAAAACAATTATATTAAAGAAATAGAAAAAACAATTCTCAATATGGGAAAAGAAAACTCTAGGATCATGACAATAAAGTAAAAGAAAGGATAGTACATGTGAAATTAAGATTGAGAGACAATATTAAGAAGTATTGGCTTGGAGAGAAGATGCTTTATTTTCTGCTTGAATATGTTGGAATGTCTGAATCATATTTTCGTTAGTTGAATTGAAATCTAGAGGCTTGCAAATGTAATCAACACATTATGGACAAACCACATTTCTCACTCTAATCGCTTATTTTGCGTGTTGTCTTTCAGGTGGCAAGGACAAGGTTGTTGGAAGAGACAGTACGAGGCTGTCACACTTGCTGGATTACGGATGTAGAAAATCAGCACACAACATGATCCTCAGAGACATGGTGATGCTCGAGAATCAAATCCCTCTCTTCGTGCTAAAGAAAGTGATGGAGTTTCAATCATCATCATCATCATCATCATCATCATCATCACCATCACTAACCTCGGACGATTCGTTGCTTCTCATGTTACTAGGATTGTCCCAAGAACTGTCCCCTTTCAAGATCGCGGACCTCCCGCAGGCCCAACTCCCTCGTCTCTCTCACTTGCTCGACTTCTTGTACCAAACCATCGTCCCCCAAACCCTCCAAGAACACCTAAACAAGAACGCATCCGAAATCAACCAAGAAGATCAACATCAAGATCAAGAACAAGATCAAGAACGGTGTTCAAGAATCTTATTGAGTCTAAAGAAACTGAACCAACACGGCCTAGAACTCGTCAAGAGAGCACTAACCTCGAAACCGGCGAAACTCATGCTGAGGCTCCCATGGGAAGTCATCTCCAACCTCCCGATCTTCGCGATCTTGAAACAGCCCGTCGAGTCATTACTTGAGCCCCAAGAAACCGAAACACAAAAACCTCCATTAGTCGACGAGATCGCAATCCCTTCCGTGACGGAGCTATCAAGATCCGGAGTCCGCTTCTCACCCACAAACGGTAATGTTAGAATAAACTAGTCTATTCCATATTCTAGTTTAGATTCAGTCTATTCCCTTGTACAAAATAATGACAAAAACATACTTTATACCATCACATTTTTGCAACATGTGCGATATACTTTTACTAATAAAAAAATACACACATCTTGTACAAAAAATGAAAGTTGTGCTCTATTTCTATCAGGTAACATCACGACCATAAGCTTCGACACCTCCACAGCCACCCTCCACCTCCCGACTGTGACCCTCGACGCAAACACCAACGTTGTGATGAGGAACCTGGTGGCCTACGAGGCGGCGAGCTCGTCGGGGCCGCTGGTGTTCGCGCGGTACACGGAGCTGATGAACGGGATCATCGACACGGCGGAGGACGTGAGGGTATTAAGGGAGAGAGGGGTGGTTGTGAACAGGATGAAGAGCGACGAGGAGGTAGCCGAGTTGTGGAATGGGATGAGCAGGTCAATGAGGCTGACCAGAGTCGGGTTCTTGGACAAGGTCATTGGCGATGTCAATGTGTACTATGATGGGAGGTGGAGGATTAAGGTTGGGAGGTTTGTGAGGATCCATGTTTTTGGTTCTTGGCAAGCTCTTGCTTTTGCCGCTGCTGTTTTGTTGTTGTTGCTTGTTGCTTTGCAGACGTTTTTCTCGATTTATCGATACAATCACGGTTCTTGAGCCTCCATGGAGGATCTGACATCATACCCGGCGGCGGACTTCAGTGAAGAACTCGAGAGGCGCTTCAAGGAAAAATAAGAGGAGATGGAATGGAAGGTGGAGGCGAAGATGATCACGGTGATGAAGAAGTACTTCCCCAGACTCAGAGGTCCGTCATCATCTGCATGAAGTCCTATAATCCATTCTCTTCCGTGAACTTAACTTTGTTTTATGTATTACATTATTGATTTTGTAATTCTGGTAGACGTACCCAACTGACATTGATCAATGTCAGTCAGGTATGGTCACATATACCCCCACTAATATGGATAATTACAAGCCGTCGGGTATATAAGACCATACCCGTCTTAACACATTGTCAGTTGGGTATGGTCCAAACTATTAGACTAACGTGTACCTCTTTATGTTAGTCGGGTATATGTGATCATGCCCGATTGGCTTTGCGTTTGTAAGATTACATTCTCATCAAGGTTAAAACTCATCAGCGTTAAAGCCCATCAGGGTTAGCCATGTGTTAGATTTCCTATTCTGACACTCAATGCACAGATCCATGATGTGGTTCCGGCAAATCGCACAGTTATCAACAACAATCCCACGCCCAGAGAGCAACGGCATTCCACTTCTTGATCTCGAATCTCTTGGCCTTCCGGGAAGAGGAATGGCCCGCAGTGCTCCAAGACTCGCCGACGGGAACCATAGGGACGTCGGAGTCGAGAGTGGCCATGGCTCGAAGCTTTCACGGCAGAGGCCGGGTCTGGGTCTTGTTTGTTAGTAATAATAGTAAGGGAACCCTTTATATAGGGCATGGATCAAACTAAATAGGAAATCATAATACACAATAAAATAGGAAATCATCATACATGGGGTCATTCTATATGGGCTAATCTTAATGTAGTCTTACAGTCCCTCAAACTCAATGCGGTGTAACCGAATTAAGTTTGAATCAAGATAATATTCGGGTATCTTCAATATACCCGACGAACATGAGGTACATGTTAGTTGGGTATATTCGACCATACCCCGACTGCCATTGTAGCAATGCCACTCAGGTAGGGTTATTATCGACTGTGAAGTACCGGCTGACTATACCCGATTGACATCCACGCTGATCAGTCCGTATAGATACCCGTCTGGTTTGTTTCTGGTAGTGCAAGTAATAAACTATATTTAGTTCCATATGAATTTATTTATGTTGTTTGGTATTTGCAAGTTTTAGTTAAATAAGGAAACTAAGTATCAGAGAAAGAGCTTCATTTCAGGACAAAAGTCCAACATGAGAGTAAAAATTGAGGACAAATAAATAGAATTGCCTATAATTACTATATTGAGCTTAAGAGTATTAGCCTGTGATTTCTTATTTCTTATTTCCCACAATTTACATGTTTGAGATAATGGAAAAATTACCATACACAACTCCAATATTCTCATCAGCAACCAGCTTTTGTTTGTCAAAAACTAAATTCCGTGGAGAGGAAGAAGAAGAAGAAAAGAAAAGGAATCGAATTAGAATCAACATATGTAAAATAATTGCAGAGTGCAAAAGGACTGAAACTTTTTGCATTCTGAGTTTGAATCTCAAATGGTCTGTTTCAAATGGTGGCCTATACTTACTCTTCTCGTCGTTTTAACCCTCTCTTCGATTTCTCGTGACGCTTCTTGCCATGAAGCAAAGGAACATGTACAAGTCCCAGGTATTCTGTTTTACAACTTGTAACTATAAATTCATGCCTTTCCTGTCATTTTTAGGTGATTTCTTTGAGATTTGATCATGGGAAATGTATATTGTCTCTTTTATAGGGGAAATTAATGGCAATGTGTTTTCATGGGGAAGAAGGTCTCTTCTTCAGGAAAAAAGCGATGATGCGCCGCAGGGTTCATCTGTGGTTTTAGCTGGAAACAGAACAAGAAGGAAAGACCCTTCTGAAGATTTTACATACTATACCGGTGGCTGGGACATTTCTAATGAGCATTACCTATGGGTGAGTTCTTATGAGTTCGATTCAGTTTTATGGGTCAAAATCGATATGTTTTGAAGTTGTTTTATAATTTACAGTTCTATTTCAACTTTTTTAAACGTATAACTTTCGTCTTTTCATGTGAATTTTATGTAATACGAAATGAGTTTTACCAATCTCTATCAGAACTCTTCAAATTTCTTATTTTTCGTTTAATCTCGGGTTTTAAAACCTTAGTCGCATAGTTTTGATTGATATTATAAATGCGGCGATTGATCTCAGTGAGTGTAGTTTGGTTTGCATATTGCAGTCTGTTGGGTACAGCGCCGCCGGACCTTTCATAGTTGCTGCAGTGTGGAGTTTGGGTTTTGGTATGTTTTTGTTGATATCATGCATCTGTTACTGTTGTTGTTGCGGTCGCAAGTGTGGCAGTTTCTTCCCTCCCATTGTCTACACTATTTTTCTCTTCATCCTCATTCTTCTCACGGTAGACACAATGTAAGTCCTCATATCATCAACTCTTTCTCTAATGGTTAAGAGTTGTAATCAGTTACAAACCTATGCTTCAATTACAAACCTATGCTTCAAATAAATAAAAAATGGTCGTGTACTATTTTGTAGCTCCCAACTTTGTGTACTACAAACACTAACAGTGAATTGACCATTTTTTTGCAATACAAGTGATTTGTTTCAAAAATAGTGAAATGGCCATTGGAGTTAAAAAAATGAAGGCTTTTCTCTTTTTTGGCCCCCATCTAGAAAATTTTTGGGTAGAGATGAAATTTTTTTTCGAATGGGTCGGACTCGATGTCCCCTATCGCATAGAGTAGGGGATAGAGATCACTAAACCCGCCTCGTTGTCATGTTATAAAGAGACAATAATGCTCTAACATGCTCTGTTTCCATCTCTAATCTCTAGAAGAATTTGTTTTTGTTTTGTGCTATCAAGCTGCAAATCTGGTATGATCAGCCAAAGAATAAGAAAACCGGCGAGTTCGAGTTGAAAAACTTCAAGGGCATGTTCGTTACTTTTATGAAAATTCACTTGTTCTGCAAAAAAAAAAAAATGTTAATAAGTTCACATCTACAAATTAAAAAACCGAAATCATACCCAACCTTTATTACTATTTAACCAATCCTTAAACTTGAATGGTGATGAAACAATTTGTGAACCTTGATTTCTGGAATCAGCATTGGAAGCTGCATTCTGTTCAAGGGACAGGCAATGTTCCACAAGAACACGAGAAAGACACTAAACTATATCATAGACCAAGCAGACGGCACGAGCGAGAAGCTCAAGATTGTGTACCTTCAGCTCTCCACGTCCAAGAAGATCGCCATGGACCAGAAGCTCTCTCTTCCTCCCGAAGTCGACGACAGTGTCGACAGAGTCCTCAAAGAGATCGATTCCTACGTCGAACTGCTCGAAGAGAACAAGGACGAGATCCCGAGTCAGATCAAATTTGTTCTTGACCAAGTGTACGTTAGCCATCACTTATTGCTTGCTACCCAAGTTTCTTCTCAATTTGTATAATAATTCTCTTGATAGATGTGTGTGTGTGTGTGTGTGTCTCTTCCTCTTTGCTGCAGAATTATGTCTCTGATCATCATCTGTACGTTTATGCTCGGTTTCACGGTTCTTGGTTTAGGTGAGCTTGCTTGTTGGTGTTACTAATTATTATTGATTTTGATGATGAACTGATGTCGTTGTGTTTATTGCTTGCAGTATTGTCATTCGTCGGGGCAGAGTTACTCATGTACATGTAAGTAACTCCAATACAGTGTTCTAAAAATTGATTCGTACAGGTATTTTTAGAAAATCAAAATATGATCACCAGTCAAGCGAAGAACAGAGCTAAGAGAAGGGAATTTTGAAGACTGTCAAGAAGACCAAAAAACCAATAGAAACTTGTGATGCCTTTTCGATGTGGGACTATTGAACATATGCGTGTGTTGTATTGCTTTTGGAACTCAATAGTTGACACCAAACCTTAGCATGAGCTGGTTGAGAGTCTCTTTGTGCCTTCACTAGGGATGTTTATGGTTCGATGGTGAACCAAACCGGTCCAAAATTGAACCGAATCAATCTGTTCGGTTCTATGAAAATTGAAACTAAAATTGAACTATTTGAATTTGGTTCAGTTCGGTTTTAAACATGCCAGCTTTCAATTTGGTCAGGTTGATTTTATCTGGACTCATTTTATGAATATCTCGCTTTTTTGCTTTAGTTTTTGTTAGACCGATATTTCTAGGCCCAACCAACGAAGATCAGTGACTTACGATGAGCCATGCGTCTAAATTGATCGGGGTTTTTTATTCAATTTTATATGGTTCTACTTCTACGAAACAAAGCCAAATCAGTTCAATTTTATTTGGTGGGTTCGGGTATTTTTGAACAGTCTTATGACCTTGACTTGATCCAACAACAATTGCAGGTTTGTGTTCATAGGGTGGATCCTCGTGGGAGGCTTGTTTCTTCTGTGCGGTATATTTCTCCTCTTCCACAAGTAAGTTGCTACAATCTCCAAACTGATAATTAAAGATCGATCACTAGTCCTTCTCATCAAGAAAACATAATTTCATTGCATTGTTCCATTAATTTACAGTGCAGTGGGAGACACTTGCCTTGCAATGGACCAATGGGTACAAAAACCCGCGGCTCACACTGCTCTGGACGATTTCCTATCCTGCCCGGACAATGTGACGTCGCATCGCGTAATGTACACTGCCAGAAACGTCACCGTGAAGCTGCTCGGGAGCGTAAACCAGTTCGTTACCCTCGCGGGGAACGCCAACTTCCCCCCTGGCCCGCCCCCGACGCCAGGGACCCCGAACTATAACCAGACCGGCCCTCTCATGCCCCTCGTCTGCCTCCCGTATAACAACGATGATCTCACCGAGCGGCCCTGCGCCCAAGGCGAAGTCAATGTAGCCAATGCAACCAAGGTAATGATGAAACTGTCATTATTTAGATATTGAAACTTCTTGCTATGTCATGCCTTTGTGTTTTAAGGTATAATTGCAACAACGGACTGTGTAGCAGGGCTGACAAAAAATAACCCAACCTACCAAACTGACACACGAAAATAACACGATTGAAAATAATTGGATTGGTTCGGTTTAAAACCAAATCGAATCGAAACATCGGTTCGGATTGGATTTATAAAATGAGAACTGATAAAAAAACTGAATGGAATTGAAAACTGATCGATTTGGACACGTGGCTCGTTCTAAGTCATAAAATTTGATAATTTCATGAAAATCAGTTCAAAGAAAATCCAACCGAAAACTGGTAAGTCAAAACGGTTTAAAATGTGAGAATTTCATGAAATTCGGTTCATAAAACCGAACCAAAAATCAACATGTTCAAAGCCGAACTGAATTTGATTTTGATTTTGATTTTCTTAAAACCGAACCGTGAATAGCTCTATAGCGTGGTATGTCATTTTCGTAAGTATCGAGTTTATTGCGAAAACTGTATGTGAAGTGCGAACTATTCAATTTTTATACATATTTGTGAAATTCCGTCAAAATTGGTAGAAAATGAGTCACGTACAAGTCTATGCGACCTCTTGCGGATGGATTAAAAAATATTGTTTAGAATTTGAAAGGTAATTTTGTCTTTCCTTTTTTACTTTTACGAGTTGAACGGTTCAAAGATACTTGAACCGGCCATGTTGACCCAAATCAAGCAAAACCGAACCAACCAGATGCAATCAGTTATATTATAAACAAAGCTAAAATTGAATCGGTTCAGTTAATTTCAATTCTTAAATGTAAAATCAATATAATTAAAATCAAATTAAAAATCGATTTGTTTGGATGTGTGGGTGTTTCAAATCATCAATCTTTATTAATTGGGTCTAAAAATATCGGTCATCTCTTGTTTTAATGCAGCTATACGGAACATTTGTTTGCGAATCTACACTGGACGGCATTTGTACGACGGAGGGTCGCTTGACGTCCAAAACCTACGAGCAGTTGGCGCTGGCGACGAACGTGAGCTACACATTACATTACTACGGCCCGTTTCTGGTCGAGTTGATGGATTGCAGCTTCGTTCGAGAAACCTTCAACCTCGTGAGTAAGGATCATTGTCCGGGCCTCACCATGTACAGCAAATGGATCTACATTGGCTTGTCCATGGTCGCCTCGGGACTCATGGTCTCTGTCTTGCTCTGGTTACCCTACGCGCAGCGCGTCGCTATGTCTAGTAAACGTTCTGATCCAACAGCGTGAACGCTCAAATCGTGTTTTAACATAGTATCAGAGTTTGGTGTTGGAGTTATATATTATCTTCAGCAGCGGCAATTAATCGTGTTGCTCGGAGATTTAAATTAATTAGTTTGAAGATGTGTACATACATTTTAAGGATGATATGCTTAGGTTGTCAATGAGTGTGTTGGTCTGAATAGTTTTGTAATTAGGTGATTCAATATTTGTGTTCACAACATCATTCTAGTTTTGTTTATATTAAATGTATACATTAGATATGAGAAAGGTGTCTGAGCTGACGTTTTTGTGTGTATTGGATATTATGGGTATAAGGATATTTGCGGGGATAGTACTTATTGTACTTGAATTGTTTGGCATGTTACAAAGTGTATTAATTTTTTTTGGTAAAAGTATGTATAACTATTTTCAATTATAAGTCGTTTATATATACTTATTCTCAACTACAATTTTTTTCCATTCAGCTACACATGACTTTCATAAATTTTCACCCGTTAAGTTTTTCGTAATACAATGTTAATTCTAAAAGTGAAAAGACGAAACTGTCATTTGTCAGTTTCCTAATTTTCAATTCATGTCATCGAGTGAGATTTTGGGGTGTTGTGGTGTGTTGGGGTGAGCTTCTCCAGTCTCGTCGGATAAGTACATTGGCCTCGCCTACTCTGGGCGACACACCACAACACCCCAAACATGCTCAATGGCATGATTTGAAAATTAGGAAACTGGCCAAAGGCATTTTCGTCTTTTCATTTTCATAATTAGCATTTTTCATCCAAAAGTTTAATGGTGAGATTTTATGGAAATTTAGGTGTGGTTGAAGGACATAAATCGTAGTCGGGAATAATTATGTGGCAACGCTTATAATTGGGAATAATTATATGTACATTTCCCTAATTTTGTGTGAAAAATACCCTTTAATTTTTACAAAAATTCAATTGTTTTTTTTAAAAATAAAAATTAAATGATGCCAACGTCAATGAGCTTCAACTTCTCTAGACATTCTAGAGTTTGTCTTCTTAGATCTTCGATATCTTGTGACGGAAATGAATGAGCTTTCGACGACAACACTGAAGGTTTACGACGAGCGACTTTGCCTACCTTACACGAATTGCAAAATTGTGAAACTTGACTGTTGTGATCAATAAGTGTCCTTATTTTTTATCAAACCAATTTGTATCACTTTCTTGTCAATTGTAACTGCATGTGTAAAGATTAGAATAAATGTTAATCATTTTGGCTTCTTTTTAGCTTTAAAGCCGTTAAAAATGCATGTTGGATGATTCACGTGTTGGGAGAAAAACGAATCTAATGGAATAATTAGATGCAGCGGAATTGAATAATTCTCCCCACCTGTGTAAATCTCG
>JAYMTP010007650.1:0-10784 GCA_036897365.1 Geranium brycei | reverse complement strand
GAGATACAACTCTTGTATGTAGGTAGACGACACATATTTTCTTTTTAATTCTTTTCTCATCTTATCCCTGGCTGTGATCTTGTTACGACACACACTCTCTCTCTTTCTCGCTGCCTTTTGAGGTTGTCTCACCAAATTGAAGTGCCTTTCCTTAATTTTATAGCCACCAGTTTTACCTTTCAATCCTCTGGTAATTAAGTATAATCGAACACTTTTTCCACGGTGCTTACCCACTCCAAAAAGTCATCTGCATTCATGCGGCCTTCAAACTCAGGGATGTCAAGTTTTGGCATGTTAGTGTAACCCAAATCTTCCTTGCATGGCCTTCTTTCGTATGGTTCGCGATCTTCATAACGGGTTTGGTCTTCTCTAGATTGATACCGCTCGCCGTACCTTCTTGCCTCACCCCTATTTGATTGAGGATGAGTGTGAAATTATTCTCGTTGAATGACTTCCTCTTTAGAATCATAACTTCGTCGTTGATGTGATCCTTCCATGCTCTCACTTTTGTCTACGACCTTTTTGGAATCTTCAACGCGAAAGCGTTCTAGAAGTTCGTTAACTTGGAGTTCGAGTTCAGCAATATGCCTTTGTTCATCCGACAATGACTTTTTGTCATCCTCCCCACCATTAGTAACGCCTGTAGATACACCACCGACCATCTAACTAGTCCTCTGATACCACTTGATACAGAGGTTACTATGAAAATAGGTGAAACAACTAGATTTGAATTACTTTATAGTCTATTGAGAGTGAAGTTAGGAGATTTGAATAGAGAGAGTAGAAACGAAAGAAAATAACGGGTTAGGAGTAGAGTTTAGGGTAGGGTTTTGAGAAACACAACCGCCACTTAGCCGGGTATAGGCTAAGATAAGGTTTATGCCACACTTAGGTTTCTTGGCCTAAGTGATCAGTAAGAAGACAAAGACATAAAGTTTTGATAATTTTTTTTATACTAAAATCTCAATTTTTCAAAGAGCCAAAACTCCTTTAAATACATGAAATTAGGAAATAACAACTACAACTAGAATAAGAAATAACAAACTTGGAAAGCAGAATTACTTGGCTTACAAGCCATATAAATTAGGAAACTAAGTTTGTTGAATCCATGTGCTTGAGCTATAAATATTGGGCTCATGTATTTTAACTAGCTCACATGCTCCTGCATCAATACAGTACCGATCTTTTTTTCTTTCCATTATGCACCCCTTAGAAAAACATCAAATTTGCTTCTGAATGGAATCAAACACATCAGAATGGCAGTGAATTGACATTGGAATGAGATGTCATAGGAGATTAGAAACTAACTAGAATGGGAAACCCATATTCTTCATTAAGACAAATAACTTTTACGGATGCGGTCGGAATACATCGGCCACATTAGATTTAATCCTTAAAAGGACAATATCGTGCTCATCAGATTCTATTACTCTTAGTTCATATGGAAACGCGAACCACATATGTAAATGTAAGTTTAAGAAATACCTCAATATGAGTTTATACTTTAGTGAGGGTGGATTTGTGATGGCATACAAGCGAGCGTTGATTCATTGGTAAGAGACAGAGAGGGAGGAGTTAGGGTTTGAGAGAGAGCGATAGCTACTATAAATATGTGGATGACATTAAATATGCCCAATGGTAATTTTAGAAGAAACGCAAAAATAAACACATTTTTTAAATTTTGAATAACTTTGAGATACATTTTTAATTTCACGCTACATAGGGATAAAATCTCAGTTTCTTTCTATTAACGACATTAAAAATCTATGTTTTTGATTCTTTTAATTTTTTTTTAAAATGGCATAAATGCCCTTGTATCCATCTCCGTGTAACTCCAATTCACCAAACCTAAAAATTGGTAGAAATTGTTTCCCTCCTTCCTATTTGTTGTGACCTAATTATCAGAATTGTTGTAATAATGTTGTGGGGGTAGTGATGAGACATGGGAGGGAGGCTTTGAACAAGTGAAGTCAACAAGTCTAAGACCATGATCCTAGAACAAGATCGAATATGTATGAGACGACAACTATCTTTTATGGAATTTCCTAATTTCATTAACAACTCAAGGAAACTCTACACTCGCTGGTTCGGATTATGGAATAAGATCGAATAGGTAAATGATTGGGGTACATATAAGACAAATCAATAATATATTTAGTCACCTTAAGTGGACTAAATTGGCAGATAATCACACAAGCATGCAAGAGTTTGATATAGCTTTTGCGCTTTAATTATTACATCACCCTTAGCCTAAATGAGCTTAGCTTATGGCTATGGGGCTGTCTCTGCCAATAATCATATTCAATGTTTTCCAGTCCCAAATGAGCTTAACATTGATTTGTGATGTGTTTGGCAGTCCCAAATTTCTTTTCTATATTGTTATTAGGGAAAAATTCAAATTCCTCCACTTACACTATTTTCACTTTAGCTTCTCTTAACTAAAAACACGTTTTCTATAACCCTAAGTTTCAAAAGTTGCACTTTATCTCATCTCTATGCTAACTATTTTTGAAAATTTTGTTATTTTTTGAGAGATGACAAAAATACCCCTAAATAAAAAAAATTAAAATAAATAAAAATTATTTTTAGCTGGTTTTACTATTCTTTAATAAATAAAGAATATAAAATTATGTTAGCAATAAAAAAGTAGGGATAATGACAATTTAGTGTACCTAGTTGTACCCCTTCTTACAATTCACAATACTTATTTTAAAAACTTAACAGTCGAGTCACCTAATTAAAAACTGATTTTAATAATGTTATTCTTTAAAAGTTTTTGAAAAAATATTAAAATTGGAAAACAATATTTAAACATCGTTTTTTTGTTTATAAAATTTATTATTATTATTATTATTATTTTTTGAAAGAAATTATTATTATTATTATTATTATTATATATTTTTACTCTAAAATTAGTTTTTCTTATTTATTTTATAAAAAACTTACGTTTTAAATTTTTTTTTGAAACTATTGTAAAACTATTTTTTAATTTTTGAAATATATGGACATTTTTGTCATTTTCAAAAAAGTTTAACCGATTTTCAAAAAAAATAATAGAATGGGGTTAAGTGGAATTTTAGTGAACCTAAGGGATCTCATAGTTAGCATTTATAATTGAGGATGTAAGTGAGACTTTGAAAAACCTAAGAGGATATATGTGGCATTATCCCTTTATTATACGATAGAAATAAAAAAAGTACAAAAGAAATAAGAAAACAAATTCAAAAGAGATGAAATATGAAAAGTAGTTGCAATTTGATAGTGTAACAGTGTAAAATTCACCTAAAGTTCTATTGTTATCTCCATTTCATCATGCAAGTCGAAAAAATTAGAGACGACGAGAAATATGGTTTTGATGAACTTGAAATCCGTCAAGCGAATTTATAGGCCTCACCTCGTGAGGATCCAAAATCTATTGAGCTTATCGGTATCGGTTAACTCCAAAATTCTGTTGACTTTTCTTGCACCTTTTAACTTTGACTCACTCTCTCTTGACTTGTGTCATTTTGCTAAGATTTGGACATTTTTTTTCTCAATTTACACTATTTCCCTAAAATCTCATGAAAATAGGGTTATTTATCAAAAGTAATGATATTCATTAAAAATAGGTGCATTCGTTAGATAATTGTACAAGCAGGGGTCATTTGGGGTCTAAAAACCACACAGTCTCTAATTATGTATGTGCAAAATGCGATTCAAAAATGTCGCCAAAGATGAGTAGATAAGTAGCAATATAGCTTCACGGTCTCTACACATTCCGTAAACACATGAGACTTGGCGTCTTACGGAATGTAACGTGGCTGCTGGATAAGTCATATGGAGAGTTTGTGCGTGAATTGACTGACCATGACGATAAAAGATCACCAGATATTGGCTAGAGTGAGAAATAAAGCCGCACGTGAGGTTGCAGGGTTGTTAACAACAAAGACTCTCATATCATGATAAAAGCCCAACCTATCTATGTGCAATATACTTTAATCATATATTACGGAAACAAACCAAATCCCAATAAAACTTGGAGGTAATTAACAAAATTCATCCTGAATGTCCTTGTGTTTGATCTCAAGGGAGTGATAATATATATAAACCGACATCTCCTTGTGCTTGATCCCAAGAAAAAGTGATCATATTGTGAATGTAAACAAATTTTAGTAATATTAACCATCACCATCTGCTGATTAGTGGACAGAACGGCTTCAATAACTGATTTGTGGAGGAGGAACAAGAACGCAAATGTAAGTTGAAGGGCCAAACGTACACACCAACAATAGAAGATCTGATTACGTGGAGGAAGTTTCGCGGAAAGAACCGGAACAGTACTTCAGACCCGCCTGGTCCTCTAATATTAATCATCAATTTGGCAAAACTAGAAAATGATTTCTTCTTGCTGTTGTTATCAGGAATCCAAAAACAAATTTGTCTTGTTGTAAATTATGGGATCAAAACATATATACATGATTGGATGCAATAAGTTAGGAACCTGCACTAGTTGAAGCTGATAGAGGAAGCTTCACGGAAATTGTGGAGTGAGAACGATACATGTATACATTCACATACACGTGCATGTGGGCCTTATTATAGGTTTTAGCCTCCCTAGGTTGGTACCAGGATGTTTTTGGGCTTAAGTGAAACTAGATATTTTTTTTGAAGGTAAAACAAATTTATTTATTAAATAGTATCTAACCCGACATCTAGTTGGACAGCTGGTGGGACAGACCCCTCACCATAATCCCAATTACTGTTAGTTAAAACATACTTGGCCAATTCGTGAGCCACTTTATTACAAGAACGACGCGCAAAAACTAAGGAAAAACTTAACTTTGGATCAGAGAGAAAATGCCTACAGTCAAAGATGATGCCCCCAAACATGTTTCTTCCTTGAATCTTTTGCCGGACCTAATCCACTACCCGAAGGTAATCTGATTCAAACACCACCTCAGTAATAAATTTGAGGAATCCACATTATTAGATTTTTTCGGTAAAATATGATAATCATATTATAAGAAGTACTAGATCAAATTCCAAAATTTGAAATTATATATATTGCTGAAAGAAAAAAAATAAAAAATAAAAAGTATTTATGTACATTTAAAATTCCAGTACGCTCTTCACAAATCCGCACATAGGTCCTTGGATTGCGAGGACAACAAATGAACAACTAGTTTGTGGGAGTGCATGCATATGCATGTGTTATATAATGAAAAAATACTGGGTATATGAAAACGTGAACTAATAAACGTTCAAGATATTAGTCAAATGTATATATAAAATCTACTTCTTCTAGACATAATAGCCTACATGATTTTAGCCACAAGTGTGGCGGACATGGAGCACCGCTGAATAGAGGGAGGCGGGTGGCCGTAGGCTCCCAGTGACAGACTGTGTTGCCCGTATTGCGCGGCAATCACTTCGTAGTTACAAATTATGGGCTATGCATAGACACATATGCATGTATGCGGCCCATGCACTTTTACATGTACGCGACCCATATTACGGGCTGTGTGTGCACACGTACATGCTCGTGGCCCACCTTGCAGGCAACACACATACACGTATTATTATACTATGTGATACAAACAATTACTACACATTCAATGACACTGTTTACATATGTTTAGAATATAAAAAAACAAAAATAATTTAATACATAACTTGTAATTAGCGAATGAGATAAGATTTATTCGATCGCTTACAACTTTCGATTTTCCAGTTCGATTTTCTAGTTTGTGATAACTCACAGTTAAAATTTCTCCGACACTAATACCATCTCTTTTAAAAAAAAACAATACACAAAAAAGATTCTCAAACAACCACTTATTCAGTTCAGAAATTCTGGTTTAAGGGCGGCGCACTCAGACAATACTCGCAGCCCTTATAAACAACAGTTACCAACGGCCACTTTTTCAACCATTGACCACTGATAGTGGTTGCGGACACAAGTGTACACAACTCTTATTTTCAGTAGTGGTGGTGGACACAATTGTATCCGCATCCTTTATATTTTCTAACAACGAACGTGTTCGGGACTGAGCTGTTAAAACATTAAGGGTTGTGTATCACATGGTCCGCAACCCTTAAGGTTTAACAGTTGTGTACGTTTTCTTGTATGTTGTGCTTATGCCAAATCTCGTGTGTAGCTAATCTACCAGAGTATATCTATTATAATTAGAAATTTAAACTAACACAAATTAATCAGTCACGTGATAGGAATATAAACAAAGGATAGAAACAAATGAACGGAATACGAAAATAAAAACCTTATTTCCAACGAAGAGAAAGTAACATTGATGAAATCAATCTAGGTAGGGAAGAGAAACAGGTTATGAAAACGAGAAACTTATCTCTACTCAACGCATAGCAAATTACCACCTTGAAGGTCACTTCCATTTTTGCAACAAATGTGGATCCCAATATTCAAAGAGCTACGTAGTAGGAACCAATTTATGTGTTTCTGATCGATTTCAACAGAAAAACATCTAAAGGTGGATCGAGCAACAACATGAATTGATGGAGCATATGCATGCATATGCATTGGGGATCCATGAATTTATATATAGAAGCTCGGTTAGTGCAGAAACTTCGATCTGGCTTCCGTGGCTTGTCGCTTTACAATACAACAAACAGCCGTTAATAACCATTCCGTGCAATTTCAAAATGTTTTTTTTGGCTGCTCTTTGGACTCAATTATTTTATTTTCCCCTCGTGTTTTTTGACCCCTCATTGGCTCTAACAGCACATGACTTGCAAACTGTTAGTTGAATTCAAATATCTTGTAATTAAAATGGAGCATTTTTGTCAAATAAGTAATTTGATTTATGGGTCAATTAGGGGAAATTTGAGGCTTCGACCGAACTTACACGCACATTGCCACCTGACTCGGGCTTTGGGCTTTAGTAAAGCACCTGGTGTCAGGGGCGGATCCAAAAGTATTTTCAGAGGCGTAAAAATTCATACTAAAAATTAAATTTCATTAATAATGTAATTAATTAAAACATGATTTTAATGATAAAATAATTATTCATTGATTATTTAAATTTTAGTTCAGTTCGAATTTAACTTTCACGTATATATAAATACAAAGCGAATCGGTTTTTCAGTCTTACAAATCCTAATGGTTTGGACTCGAGTTTGACTCATTTATCAAACGACTCAATCTAGCCGCCAATCTCATCACAATAACTTTGCTTATAAAATTCACAAAATTTCAATAATTAATAGATTATAACAATCAAAACAAAAATTTTAATGGAACAAAAAATTATAATTTAATTAATAAAATAAATATAATCAACAGGAAACACATATAACTTTTTTTAAAAAACACATAATTGTTATAAAAAGTTGGTTGATTTCAAGGTTTAAACTCATGATCTATTGGATAAAAAATACAATTCATTTACCACTAAACTAGATAGCTCTTAAGCTAGTGTTACACACACTATCAGTTTTTTCCACAGTGAGGTGTATGAGGGGAGGGTACGCTGTTACAAAGGTACATTGTAACGGCGTATGGTTCAAAATACGTTTTTACAAATTCTTGTAACGGCGTATCTCTCACCATACGCTGTTAGAAACGATGAATTGTAACGGCGCACATGGGTATGTGTGCATTACAAAATTGTTGAACGTTGACCAGAAACTTACTGTTACAAGCCGTTGGAGTAACCGTTAATTTGTAACGGTGTATTGTGTAAAGTGCGTTGTTACAAAGTACTTGGCAGAACCTCCCACTTCTTCTTCTCGACTACTTCTCCCCCACATTTTTCTCCGGACAAGGGTATTTTCGAAATTTCGGTGAAATTTCTCAGAAGAGTGTAGTTTCGTAATTTCCCGATTACCCTATATTAAGTCTCCCCCACAAATACTACAATTCATATAATCTCTCTCCGTATTAGCTAGTGGAGTCGAAGTTCTGGGAAAACAGTTTATAATATTTCGGTGAATTAGAGGGTACGTACATTTTAAACAATGCATTATGTACTTTATCATAGTATTTGTGATTTTAGTGAAATAGTGCATGTAGTTTATTATATTTCTTGCGATTTTGGTGAAATAATATATGTAATTTTTCCTAGTACATAGTTATCGAATATTAATTGTTAACCGATAGGATCTCGTAAAATGAGTAAGGAATGGATGAATGGATGAAGTAGTTTCGTAAAATTTGCGAAAAAAGGCACAAAGAGATGGCGTGGGACGTTTCAAGTGTCCGTGCATGAGGTGTTGTAATTCTGCTTGGGACGATATAGACACCATTTGCGATCATATATTGAAGAAAGGTTTCCTTAGATCGTATAATGTGTGGATTCATCACGGGGAAGCCCAAGAAGCTAGTTTGAGCCACAATTAGGATATGAGTTTGTCGTCAACTTCACAAAAATCCGCCTTGTTCAACGCATCTTCCCCCTTGTCATTCAGAAGTACGTTCACCCTCAGGTGGCGGAAGCATTCTCAGACCTCGGCGCTGCCTTCCAGTTGTCGCGCACGAGGGAGTTGAAGAAAAAAAGCACTGACAAAAATGCGGGGCGACATGGTGATTATAATTTGTAAGTTGGAAACCATTTTCCCTCCTTCATTCTATACAATTATGGTCCACCTTCTACCCCACCTTCCGGATGTTTCCGATTGAACGATATGATCCTTGATTGACAAATATCATTACCATTTACCATTGAACCCTGTAATCGAATCTAACATTCTCATTACCCGCGTAGGCAACTTGGCGTGTACAAGAAAACTGTGTGCAACCCGCGATATCCCGAAGGGTGTATAGCGCAACGATACTTGATGCACGAGTCCGTCATCTTCACTCGGATGTACCTCAACCGCGCCAATTCAGTCAGCGAAACAGTGATTAGTCCAGTTCTAGGTTTCAACTCATCAATTATTTCCCACATGTACAAGTAAAGAGCGTGGTGCAAAGAAAGGAATTGATCGCATCGGAGATGTTCTGGGCGAATTGGACAGAACATCTAACATGGTTCAAACAACAATACCTAAGGAAATCTCATAAAGACCGAGTGCTGTCGTTCGTCTTCAATTTTCGAAAATGTGTAAGTACTAGACATCAATTACGTGTTCATTCTCATAAATTTGTTGTGTGAACTAACAGTGATCCACATATGCAAATGACATCTCCTAGCATGCAACGAGAGTTGTAATACTATCCAAAGGTCCTCGTTCGTCGGCCATTTACTTGCAATGTACTGTTAATAATGTCTAATATTAATGCCTGAGAATCGATGAGGGCCGGAGAAATCTAAATGCAGGGGTCATGATTGAAGCAAACGACATATGTTACTATGGGGTTCTTGTGGACGTATATGTCCTCACATACTCCAAAAGTATGTCATTCGTTGTATTCAAGTGTCAGTGGTACGACGAGCGGACAGTGAAGAAGGACGAAAATGGGTTCATTTTGGTCAATACTTCCACAGATTGTCACAAACAAAACCCGTTTTGCCTTGCTTTAATGGAAAAACAGGTATAATACATCGACGGCCTGAAATGTGGTTCATGGAAGGTTTTGAACGTCGTGTCTCATAGGGGTTCATACAAACCGAGCAGTTTAGCTTGCGCGATTGAGGTCTAGTCAAAGGTCAAAGTCGATAAACCTTATCAAGAAGATCGAATTGACAACCTCAAACCGGGTGGTATCACTATCAACCTAAGACATTCACCCCAGATGGTTACAAATCCAACGTTAGTCACTACAACTGAGAACGACAAAAACGAAGACAACGCCGAGGAAAACGAGGACAGTGATATGGAAGGGCGTGAAGATTATGTATCTGACAACTGTGATAGTAAATATGTATGTATGCTCGATCGATTATTAATAAATGGTTTTTCTTTGTTCCAACTATCTTGGTAATGGTCTTGAACTTGAAAATGGTGAATCGGCTTAAAAAGTAATGAAAATATTTTTTTTCTAAGTGTGAAATTGTAAGGGCGTATCTTCAAATGCACGCCGTTACAATTTGTAACGACATATCGTATATTGTACGCCGTTACAATTTGTAACGGCGTACGTTGGAAGATACGCCATTACAACTTGTAACTACGTATCTTCCAACATACGCTATCATATAATAGTCAACAATCTTGACCATTCCCTAGTCAAGATTATTGACTTTTGATCGACTTCGATTTTTTCGTTCGCCTTTTCATTTATCAATTGCAGACGCAAATGACCATAATGATTGTACACGACATAAATATCATGTACGTCAATTCAAAATTAAATCGGTGTATCATGTCATTAAAAAAAGTCTCCAACGGGTGTTTGACCATTACTTTCGTAGGTTATTAGGGGCGATGGGTTTTATCGAGGTTCATACATTCTCAGAATTGACTAAAATTTTGGCACACCTAGTACCAAACCATGGCGCTCCAATCCGTATGAACGGATTAAAACATGATTTTAAGCATATACCACTTTCGTTCAAAGTGTGAGTTTAGGGTTTAGGAATGTAAATTATATCCTAAACCCTAAACACATTGCTGATCGAACGTTCGATAAATTCAAATAGATTCAAATAATTTGTACTATACCACATACATTCAAATAACATGTATGTGGTATAGTACAAATTTCATGAAAATCAAACCACGGGAACATGGCTAATAACTCACGATCAAACTGACATGAATAAAATAATAATTTGGGGTTTGGATTGCAACGACGCATATTGCAAGATGCGCTGTGATGTGGGACCTCTGGGAGTCCCGTGTTGACGCTTTCATTCCCACATTTAGTGTCTTATTGACCTCGTTCCGGGCTT
>JAYMTP010007649.1:0-10784 GCA_036897365.1 Geranium brycei | reverse complement strand
TGCTTATTAATAGCCCTAGATTTAAGGGTTTCTTTGTTTTATTATTTTTATAAATATATATGTATTATATTGGGTGATTTTATTTAGAAGAATTTATTACGTGTGTCTTGATATTATCACATTATTTATAGGAAAATGAAAATATTCTGTTGCTGGTTTTGAGGTTAGGGATCTCTGAGCCCTAGACTTGACCTCTTGAAATGAGTGTTACTGTGTCTGTCTCTGTCGGTCCCATCACTTACTGTTCTTTAAAAAAAAACATTCACTGCTATTTCACGGGCCATTAATAATACATAGGAATTAATTAAATAAATAAAATCTTTATTATTTGATTTAAAATGAAAAATGACAAAAATATACCCATACAGTCCCATTTTTACCAGATGATAGCATAGTTTTAATTTTTGTGCGTGGAAAATGTGTGTATCTTTAGAAGAAAATAAAGACAAAATTACTCGTAATATTAAAAGTTAAATAATTTTTAACTTAAAAAAGTAATTTAACTAAAAAATTAAATTAAATTTTTGATAACATAAATTTTAGTTCAAGATGTTTTCAAAAAAAAAACTTTAAAAAATATTTTTTATTTCTAAAGTGACTTTTGATGTTAATGATAATTTTGTTATTTATATATATTTTGTACAAACAATTGAAGTTGGCTGTAAATTTTTTTGCCATAACAAATACATAACATTTTCTTATAAAATTGTAACAATATACAACATGCTTTTATTATTTTGATATTTAAAATTTAATCGAGGTAAATTAGTTTTTTGCAACTCAAATATTACTGTTGTTTTATTTTTGTTTAGTGGTTAATTAATAATTGACGTAATGATAATAATCTTTTTGTTATGGTTTTGTACTTTTAATTAGGTAGGGTAATTAGCTTTTGAAGGTTTGGTGATAGTCATTAAATCATGGAGATGGATGCATCTTGTATGGGTCCAGCTATATATGACCAATAATGCGCGCGCACACACACATATATATGTATATATATATAATCCAGAAAGGTAAAATATAAATTAATAATATCAAGAATGAATATAAAGAATTTTATTATTACATTTTATGTAACGGAATATATGCTATAACTTCATAAAAATGACTATTCTTTTTCTTTGTACAAGTACTTTAATGTTTTCTTAGTTTCAAACTTTATAATTGAATACTCTTTCACGTGTAAATAAAATGTCATATCAAACGTGTCATATATAATCAAATATGCTCACATAGTCATATATTCAATTTATAAAATTTTAACATCCTTAAAATTTACCTCATAATCGGCCATGATCATTAATACAAGAAATTGATGCTTGAACTAAAAATTTATCTCAACTAATTATGGTTGAGATGAGACATTGTGTTTTTACTAGTATTTTAAGAAAAAATGACTTATCGGATTAATTTCCTGTATAATACTTTATAATTTCTTATTAGTCATTTAATTCGATTTATTTTTTGATTAATTTTCAAAAAATATTGTGCGCCCAACTAGCGGCACTAATTTTTACTAGAAATAACTAAATTGACGTATAATTATTTGAATATCCCGTATGTTATTATGAGACAGTAAAAGTTTATAAATGTCTCTCATATTAAATATAAGATGAAATGTTACCTGCGTGCCACGTGTGATGATACACGATGGAGGAACCATGCACCTGCGGCACACAATAGCACAACCCCTTATTACTTGATAAAAAAATGGATGAGAAAAATCGAAAATTGCCACCACCTTTTTTGTCCCACTTTGAGATAAAGCAAAAGCAAGAGGAAAAAAGAAAAACAAGTAAGAAAAAAGCAAACCAATAAAGAAAGAAAGAGAAGAAAACAAACAAAGACAAAAGGTTCCCACAAAACTCCATGATTCAAAAAATTCTCCAAAAAAAATTAACAATTATTTTTTCAAAAAAAAATTAATTAAATAAACAATTTATTATTTGGGTCTCCTCCAAAACACCTCTACTTAATCAAGAGTGTGAAGACCTCTACAAAGACCTCTACTTTTGTTTTTGGAGCTAACCATAACAGCTCTTCATCAAAAACACAAAAGGAAGAGAAAATTTGGTGTTTGGGGGGTGAGAAAGTGAAGGAAAATGAACCGTGGACATGTGTTGCAGAGCTCGCCGGTGCAACAAATGGTGGCCGCCGGAAACCCTAACTGGTGGAACATGATAAGTAGCATGAGGCCTCCACCACTGCAGCAATACCAACACCAACCATCTCCTCCTCCCAATTTCTTGCCTCACCCTTCAAATCTTTTTCCTCAATATGCACCTTCAAATAATAATAATTATCATCCTCCTAGCCACTTTTTGTATGATAATCAAGAGCTTCACCAAGAGTCTTTGAGCCAATTACTATTGTAAGTTGCTTCAAATCTCTCCCTCTCTTATATTTATTATAAGTATTGATTGGTTATGCATATATAATTCAGACTCAATTTTCTGATGATCATCGGCGCTGATTTTTGTCGGTCGAAATAATTGTTTAAATAATAAGTTCGATTCCTGAATTTTAAACCAAATTGTTTATGTGGCTCATATTTTAATATGATATATTTATTAACACGGTTAATCTGTAATAATTTTTACATGTTTGAAATGAAAACTAATCTGATTTTTATGCTGATTTTTTTCAATCAATCATTCAAGTTTAAATAATATGTAGTCGGAATTCGAATCACAACAACTATATATAAAAATAATTTTAGTAATAAATAGTTTGTTTGTTGTTGTTCTTGTAGGGGTGGATTGGTGGGGGAAGAAGTGGAGAAGAGTGGCATGAGCCATTTCCATGAGTTATTGCATCATCAAGTATCAAACAACAACAACAACAACGTTGTTGTTGGTCCTCATGTAAAGCAAGAGACTTCCTCTTCCACGTACAACAACAACAACATCTATGGCCATAACCATGCAAATGATGAAGCTCCTGCAATGCTTGTTTCCAATTCTCCCAACTCGTGCCTCACAAGTGCCAATAATAACCCCAACATGCTCGATTTCTCCGGCAAGAACGACGGCAGGCACCCCCCGCCCGACCGATCTTCCGAGGTACACATATATCAAATCTAAAATTATATATTACAAGATTCTCAATAATAGTAAAGTTTTTATTGTTAGTATATATACATATATGTATAGTACAGATCCTGAGTTCGAATTTTTGTATACATACGTGTTTTTCATTTGGATGCTGACAAATGAGTTAAAAGATTGATAATACGGTTCTCCGAAGATCGGTCCAAAACATGAGTTTTTCTGATTCGCTGATAATCTTTTTTAATAAAACCACAAGTGTGATGCACTGTTTTGCTTCATCATAGTCCAGCCCATACACAACCTCCAGATCAAAAAATATTTATTTTATTTATTTATTCTGGTGCTTAACATAAAAAATTGTTTAGTTTTCTAAACATGGTTATGTTTGGTTATGGAAGAGCAACAGCAGTGGAGGGAGTGGTGGTGGTGGGGCAGTGAAGAAAGCTAGGGTTCAACCTTCTTCAACCCAATCATCTACAAGCACCACCACATTCAAGGTTGCTTCTTCACTTTCTCTCTCTAGAAGTGTCTCTCTCTCCTACATATATATATATAGGCACATACATATATGCATGGTGATGGTGATGATGATGTGTGAATATTATGAGTATGACATGAGTCATACAAGCACAAACACAAAACGCACACATACATGGGTGGCAACTATTGTCTTTCTTGATTGTCCATTACTTCGTGATTTATGCTTCAATCTTTATGTATCTTTCCATATACATAGCTATAGCTTCTCATCACATCCACAGAATTATCATCGCAAATATCTATCTATATTTCTAGACTTGTAGTCTATGATTCTCGTGAAATTCAATTACGTAAATTACAAAAATTGAATATACATTTTTCCATTATAAAAATACTACAAGAAATTATGTACCCATATATATCTCATACTTGCTTTCGATTAAGTGAGCGACCCATTAGAATTCGAACTCGAAATAAAATTAAACTTGTCTTGTGAGCTATACTAATTAATGAAAAAGGTGAATTTCTAATCAATCATATGTTAATTACGTATTACTATTTTAAATCATTTTCATGGGTAATTTAGAACAGGACTAGTTTTTTTTTATCTTGTGCTCAATAATAAATAACTAAAATCATCAAAAATATACTTTGAAAAGAAAATAATAGAACTATAAAATGTTTACTTTTAATCAAAAAAAAGTTCATTTTTTAATTTATTTTGTGTAAATGCAAGCAGGTGAGGAAGGAGAAATTGGGCGACAGAATTACAGCCCTCCACCAGCTTGTTTCTCCATTTGGAAAGGTAATTAATTAGCTCTAATTACCATTTCAAAAAAAAAGCTCTAATTACGATTTAATATGAATTAATCAGCTAGATTTAATCTAGCAAAGGACACAAAACTAACAAATGAGACTGAGATTTGGAGGTTTGTGGTTGTGTTTTTGTTTTTGCAGACTGACACAGCTTCTGTGTTGTTAGAAGCTATCGGTTACATAAGATTCCTCCAAAATCAAATTGAGGTTTGAACCATGTTTATTTCTTCTGAAAAAACCATGATTATTTGTCTGAATAAATGCTGACAATTTAATTCATATGTTATTGATAGCATCATTTTTTTATTAAATTATAAATCTATCATTCACTTCCATATTAACTATAATTTTCTCAGGCCCTGAGCTTACCATACTTGGGCAATGGATCTGGAAACAACATCAGGCAACAGCACCACCAACAATCTGTAAGAAATAACCAAACAATACATGCACATAGCTTTTTATAAAATTATCATTTATAAACATTTTGAAATTTATATTTGGTCTTCATATGCCTATTAATTTTATCATGTACCCAAGTTTTATTTTATTTTTCAATCAACACCCACCTAGAAATACCATAATTATAATTGTTCCACCACAACCCAACAATTAAGGGTTCCAACTCGTCTGTCTTTTGCGACTGAAAATCTACATTTTTCATTTAAGTAAAAAGAGAAGGTATTTTAAATTTTTAGCCATAAGCCTTTTCCGACTATATATGTTTATTATCAATAATAATAATCACAAGTATGAGAACTACCCGTTTGTTTGCAGGAAAATATTGTGCTTGAAAAATTATTTTTCATGAATATTTTTAGGATTCGAAGAAAATATTTTTCTACGAAAAATTCATATAAACAAATTAATAGGATTAAATTTAATGATCTTTAGTTTCAATGTTTTGTGAAAAATGAAGACTGTCAAAGATATTATAAGTGGTTAATAATGCTCTGAGCATGTGTAACATGAAAGAAAATCATGTTGTTACTTTAGTTTTATAAGAAAATGACAATTAATTGATTAATTAATGATTGTGACAATTGTTTTTGTTAGGTTCATGGGGAAAGGAACTGTATATTTCCTGAAGACCCTGGTCAGGTACACACATCTACATGTAGACTATGCCTAGTTACTTTATTGGATCCATTTCTTGAAAAAAAATAGTCTCACATTAGAGACTTTAAAATCAAGTCACTTCAAAATAATTGTTACCAAGGAACTGTATGATTTGAACTTATTATATAAAGTGCTACTAAAAAGTGGAAACCAAAAGATATTTTAAGTCCATTTTGCAGCTTTATAAATGCACCTTTAGTTCACAGATAATAATTGTTACCTTCAACCAGTAAAAATAATAATTATTACCATTCATCTCTCTTTGTTTGGTTTTTGAAATTTGAAATGTTAAAGTTACACGTACATAACATATACTTAAAATTACCAATTTATTCAATCAAAACTATTTGATTTTGGGTTTGAAACTAGTTATTTTATTTTTCCCTAGTGTTTAATGATTTCAACATAATTATTTCCCAAAGTTTTGTTAAGCAATTTTTCATTTAAATATTTTGTTATTTTACAATGTTTTTTGATGGGACGTTTTACCACTCTACACTCAATTATGACAGTTTCACGTTTGCTACCCTAACAATTTTTTTAATATTGAATTTTGTATATTTTGAAATTTTACTACACCTAGCTATGTTATTTTGGAACAAGATTTAGTTTAAAATAGTCTCATAAAACAAGTTAAGGTATTAAAAAAGAAAAGAAAATGTTACAGTAACAAAATGTGAAACAGTCATGTTTAGGTAAACTAAAGTGTCGTTTTCACTTTTACATACTAGTTTCAGATTTCGACTGCTTAAAAGAAATTAGAGATTATCAAAAAAATTAATTTAACAAAATATATTGTTACATGAAAGACCCTCCCAACGGAGTTGCGACCCTGTCACTGACTGCTAATGTAAGGGTGAAACTGTTGGGATATCCTATTGAGAACTAAAATGCAATCATTTAATTAAGGTTAAAATTAATTTGTTTTTTTGTTGAATTTGATGATAGACTTGTAATGAGGAGGCAAAGAAGGACCTGAGGAGCAAAGGGTTGTGCCTGGTGCCTGTGTCGTGCACGCTGCAAGTTGGGAGCGACAACGGAGCTGATTATTGGGCTCCGGCACTCGGCCGCGGATTCCAGTAGACCCGCGGCGGAATCGAACTGTGGTGGAGCTTTTAAAAATGATGGATGGATTGGATGATATAACATCATTAGCAGTCACTCTGCTAAAATCTAAGGCTGATTGCTCCTGATGCTATAACATACACTAATTAATTTGTTAATTGGGGTTTTTATTATGTGTGTTTTATTAGTTAGTTTAGCTTTAATTTGTACCTGGGATATTTGTTGTTCCTTGATGTTAATTAGATCATAAACTTCTTAGTTTCCTGAATTAAGTTTGTCATTTATTCACCTTACTTACTAGCTTTCTCATTTGATTAGGTCTGACTCTGATGTATGTGTTAAGCATTATGTGCAAGTGCTTGAACCTATGATGTCTAATGGTTTAAGAATATAATCAATTCACAATATAAAGTTTAATCAAAAATCACCTTTTATTTTATTAATCTTCTTTTGTCATCATAACTTGCTGGGTCCGATTTTAATATTTTAACTCAACATTTCACATATATAAAGTGAGTTTGTTACCGGTGGGCATGACATAATTTGTGATGGTTTTGGTCATCTAGGTTGTGAATACTTATTTAATTTAGAAAAATTATGAAATGAACTAGAAGAATGTTTTATAATACACAGAGCATTAGAAATTTTAGACATTTTCTATTCTCCCCTTATCATTCAACTTAAATACCATGTACCTTGAACTCCAAATCTATTCATGAGTTGTGAAAGAACATTAAGAAAACAGTGCAACCATAATTATACAAAAATTGTCGAACTATGTTAATCATTTGTTCTTCTGTGATTTTTCTTCATTTATCTTTTGTTACTTAATGCTAGTGTTCCACGTTTTTGTATACTCTTAGTGACTGGTGATAGAACCTAATACGTGACAATTGAAAGCAATGACAGAAGAAGGAAGAATTTGAATCGACAAGTTGGATAAAAGAGACTTTGGATTTTGAAAGATGTATATAGAGGACTATTTATACCAGAAGAATGTACATGAACCTTTGTCTGAGACCAAACAAGAGAGGACAAGTTTAATCAACTAGGCGTTACTAGATCGACATTCTCTTGGTGTTGTGCAGTTGATTTTGGCAAAGAATTTGCATACAATTCCACAAAGGAGAAGGCTACCCACTCACTCATAAAGACACTATCTTATATGTAAGAAAAGTCGCGTGCATCAAATAAGGTGTACATATTTGTTTTATCAATTGGTAAGGAGTATGCTAGCATTATTAATCATGTAAGCGAATTGAATACAATATTATCGATCATAGTGTCAATGAATATGAAATTCGATAATGAGGTACAAACCTTGTTATTGTCATCTTCGTTACCTAAAAGTTTATAAGAAACTGTTACAACAATTAGTAGTTCATCGAAAATTACTAAATCATCATTCAAAAGAGTAAGGGATTTGATTCTCATGGAAGATTTTCGCAAAAGAAACATAAAAGAATTTTTAAGCTCTATATTCAACTTGAAAAGGGAGAGATAGGGAGTTTGGAAGAGGAAATAGTAAGTGGCGGAGAAGAATGAAGTCTAAAAGGAAAAGAACATACATGACTTGATGGAATTGTCAACAAATTGATCACTTCAAGTATTAGTGCGTGCCCCAATCCGGAGAAGAATAGAAAGTATGACTATTTGGTGAATGTAGTAAAGGGATTTGAAGATGAGGTTTTGATATGTCATGTACAGAGTTTGGTCGAACCATGAATCATGAATTTACATGTATCTTCTACACTACCTCTTCTAATAATGTGTTAGTAAACTTCATACCTACGAAAAATATAGTTCATCTAGCTAGTGTTTAAACAAAAGAGATTTTGAGGAGAAGAGATATGAATCATAACACTTTCTTGGGTTAGATTTGGATGTTAAAATATGTAAATATATCCTATTCATAAATAGAATGATATCTTTGTGAGTAAATTAAATTGTTTGGGAGGTAGGATAAACTTTAGGGACGACCAAGAAATGTATCAAAGGAGCAGACCCGACTCTATGGTAAGGGCCCTAAAGCAAGTGCTTTAAGTCTACCAAAAGTAAGCCCAAATCTTTTAATAATGTAGGCCCATTTCTTTTTAAAAATGGATAGATTTAAGGGAAAATTTCACATAACTCATCTTAACTATGACCGAGTTTCACCTAACCCACTTAACTTCAAAATCAACTTGTGGAGAAGTTTGAAAATGTTTCACTTTATCCTTTTCACTTAACTTTTTTGAAAAATTATGTTAACTTTTTGCAAAATTTTGAAAAACCCTTGCATTAAAATAAATAAAATAAAAAATGATTTTTAAACATCGTTTTTTATTTTTATAACTTTTATAAAAAATATTTTTAAAAAATTAAAACTAAAATATTGTTTTTATACTTTATTTTTTACAATGAAAACATTATAGAAAAAAGTTCAAAATCATATTTATTTATTTATTTTAATTTTTAATACAAGGGTATTTTCGTCATTTCACAAAAATTAACATAATTTTTCAAAAAAGTTAACATAAAAGGGTAAAGTGAAACTTTTTCAAACTTTAGGGACTCCATAAGTTGATTTTGAAGTTAAAGAGGTCAGGTGAAACTCGGCTATAGTTAAGAGGGGTTATGTGGAATTTTCCCTAAATTCAAACAACACTCTTTAAAATAGGTCAAATCTTACATAATTCCCCCTGTAATTTTTTTCTTATCGGCACCCCCTTAGTTTGGCATCTTTCTCAATTTGGCCCCTCTGCGTTAAGTTAAATTTTGAAGGTAAAATGACTTAAATACCCTTACATGTATTTTAAATTTTTAACTCATGTCATTTTACCATTTCTCATTGGTATGCAGGTTTCCTCACCATACACGTTAAGTGATGACCCAGTGCCACAACCTTTAGTTTTTATTTCCAAGTATATAAAGAGTCACATTTATTCAAGTGTGAGCAATGTGGTACTCGATATTTGAACTAGTGTTTTTTTTGTACAATTTGTAACATCTTTAAGTGATATTATCTCATTCAATATTTGATTGGTTTCATAAGTGTATATCATAAGTTGTAGTTTTCGAAGAGACGAACACAACAGACATACACATGATACAATTTGATTACTATAATCGATTGAAATGATCACTGGAAAATCTAATTTAAACATAGGTTCCAACATGCGTCTCCATCTGGCTTCTGCTCTCAATTCACCTCATCGTGAGAGCATGCACATCCTCAACTCAGACTCGTGCCCATGCTTGCAGGCATCTCCTTCCTAAACTCGATGCACTCTCTGCTGGAGGAGTGTCATATATACATAATGCTTGATACTTCTGGTTCTAGAGGAGAGAGAGAAATGGGGGAGGAAGGAGAGAGAGAAATAGAAGATGGGAGAATGACATGAGTTGAAAATTTAAAATACACGAAAGGGCATCTTAGTTTTTTTACCCTCAAAATTTAATATATTTGGTTGGAACTTAACAGAGAGAGGACAAACTGAGAAATATGTCAAACTAAAGGGGTGCCGATGAGAAAAAAATTTCTACGAAGAATTAAGTGAGATTTGACCAATTCTAAAATGTGTTGTTTGAAATTATCTCTTTAAAAAAATCTCAAAATAAAGATTTAGAAACCGTTGTTGGGGAGCTTTTGTAAGATTTTTAACTGCCATTCACGTCTCGAAGATGTATTTACCTAAACGGTTGAACCAAGAAAGAACAAAAAAAAGAAGATTTGGATTGAGAAATGGCCGAATGGAGCATCCGTAGTCAAGAGGAAGATTCATACCAATGAATTTGTTGGTTAATAAATAAAATATCAAGTTTTGATGCCCTATTAAAATTTAGGAATAATTGTAAATTAACATATCATTTATTATAATACTTTTGCGAATGATTGATGTACATTGCTTTAATTATTAAAACATATAAAATTTTATTATTTTGTGAAATGAGTATATCGTCAAAAAATGGCGAAATTATTCTTTTAATAAAAAAAAATTTCACATAACCCCTCTTAACTATTGCCGAGTTTCACCTAACCCTCCTTAACTTCAAAATCAACTTGTGGAGTCCATTAAATTTGAAAAAGTTTCGTTCTATTTTCTAAAAATTATGTTAACTTTTTTGTGAAATGATGAAAATATTGTTGCATTAAAAAATTAAAATAAATAAATAAAAATGATTTTGAATGATTTTTTCTTATTTTTTATAAAAACAAAGAATAAAAACTATATTTAGTATTAATTTTTTTTATAAAAAATTATAAAAGTA
>JAYMTP010007648.1:0-10785 GCA_036897365.1 Geranium brycei | reverse complement strand
AATATATTACTACAACACAAATAGTAATACAATGCCGATTTATTATTTCCGAAAAATGATAAAACATTTACATTGTAAATCACTTATACACTTGGGCTAGGGCACAAATCTAACAATTTCATAACTACTTGCTTGTTTTGATTATCTTGATTTGTTTTGTTTTATAGGTACGGAGGCTGCACCTTGGAAGAAGGGAGATGCATCATCTGCATCATCTGTGGTACCTGCAACAATAATAGTCTTTATTACAAGTGTGTTGGAAGGAATAAAACATTGTTTGCTTCGAAATGTATTTCCAGTTTTGGACAACCATTAGAATTATGTTATCCCTTGAGTTTTCATATATAATTTTCATGTTGGGGTTTATTTAAACTACATGAACCATGTCGGGTGTCAAGTGTTAAATAGAATTTCATGTTTTTGAATTGTTATAAAAGATGATTATCGTGGTAAGAGTTAAATGCTATTTTTCAGCGAGCCTCCAGGTCAGCGACGAGGAGGGTGAGGCCAGCCGGCGAAGTCGGTCGAAGATGAGGTCGACGAAGAAACTGAGGAGGGAGAGGAGAAAATAGGACAATGACATGTTTTGAAAATTTGAAATCAGACCAATGACATTTTCGTCTTTTTACTTCAAAAATGAACTTTTTTCATCTAAATACTTAACAGTTCTAGTTGAGTGTCAATTTCAAATTTCTAGGTGTAGTTAGGTGTCCACTTTTGTAGTTGGGGTAACTAAATATCTTTTAGTCATAGTTGAGTGTGACTATGTGTAATTTTCCCTTAATTTTAATATGAAAGTATACTTATCAAATGAAACATGTATTGCATGAAATATGAAACATAAACTTTGAGCGAAATAAAACTTTTAATGAAATAAACGCAAACTATGTTCGTAAAAATTAAACTCACATCATAAAAAATCGTATAAATCATGTAATCACACAAATAAGGGTGTGTAATTTATATAGTGAAATCATGTGGCTGAGAATGAAATCAAGTAATCAAGTAACTGAAATAGTATAATAAGTAAATAAAATATTATAATTGGCAAAAAATAAAACAAAAGATTTGATAATATAAGAACATGAATATATCCTTATTGTTGTCTCAGATGACAAAAAAAGATAGACAAGTTGGGTTAATTACACTAAGCGACCTCTAATGAGACGCCAAAAATACTAGTTGATGCGGTTGCATTATGTTTATATTTCGATTAATATTTCCTATGCTAATTGATGCTTTTATCCTCGAGAGCGTATATTAGTTGATCTTTTTATGCCTTTACGCAATCACGGGTTGTTGAGTGATTGTCACGAAGAAACAGGTAAATTCAGGATCATTATGAGCATAACTGTCGCTGAAATTTGCGGATAGCATAACTTGAGGTATAGGGCTCCAAATCAGGCGAAATTATAGTCCATATTGAAGAGAATTCAAAGAGATACAACTTTGAAGAAAGAACTTTTGGCAAATTCCAACTTCTGGAGGGTGTAACGGGCTATATAACGGTCCATTACAAGACAATAAAAGCCAAATTGAAGTCAGCTACGGGTTGGGTTAACGGGCACCTTAACGGCCCGTTACCCAGCCCGTTACACCTGCGATAACAGCATTATAAACACGAAGTTTGACGAATACTAAACGGGGGGAGAGCTGTCGGAGAGACAGAGAGTAGAGCGGATCCATCATGCTAAGGCGAGATCGAAGACTTCGAGAGGAGGTTCGTTCCCATTGAAGGCAGATCGAGGTGTAAGAATCAAGTGAGCCTCAGGCAACGTTCGAGACCGAAGGAAATCAGAGTTTTCATGACCTTCAACCTTAGCGGGTTCTGGGTTTTGGATTTCTATCTTTTTCCTTATTGTTTCGAATTGAACTTGATGACTCTTGGTACTAGCCCCATGATTATGGACTAAAATCTCATAATCATGGTTTCTATGTCGAATGTTATGGATTTTTAGACTTCGATTGAATGAATGGATTATTATCGCATGCTCGGTTATTAATTTAGTATTTAAATGATGATTGATTGTGTTGAGAAACATATGATATTTATTGGAATTGTGTTACCGAGTTCGAGAGGGCCGGCGGACAACAGACTTAACCTTATTCAAGGGGTTCAACTTGTAAACCCCCATCTCATAATTGTCAGTTTTATCTGAGTGGAATTACCTCGGGTACGAGAGGTCCGGGAGTAATTCAACTCAAGGTTCGATTCACTACGAGAGTAGGGATTGACGTTTATGAAGACTTAGGATTTCCATGTTTGCTTGATGATTCGTTCATTATGATTGAATGTGTGAAAATTGATATTGACTTACCACCCGTGATTTGTTCTATTGAATAGTTCTCTCTACGTGCTAATTTTCATTTAGTTACTCAACATTGCACATATATTTGATAAATCATTATTTTATTTACATAGCATGAATTAGATTTAATTAACACTCATTGGTCCTTGTGGATTCGCCCCTGTGCTTACCAGGTTTATTATTACTTGTAACGACCACGTGCACTTGCGCGTATTCGTGTGCCTGCGGACCACTGTCTATGGGTCTAACACTAGTCATCCAAATTTTCATCTAATGGTCATAGAGGGTTCTTGTACTCTCACGTATTCTATTTTATTATCGCTTGTCTTAGGTCAAATATGCAGTTGATCTCATATATCGAGCAGGGTTGTTAGATTGTAAGGTTGCCTCCACACCAATTTAGAAAAATGAGAAGCTTACTCCCTCAAATGGAAAGCTTCTTCATGATGCTACTCTTTATCGATGAGTTATTGAAAGTCTTATCTACTGACCGTCACGCGCTCGGACATTGCACATAGAATTCATATTGTCAGTCAATTCATGCATGCACCACACACTACCTACTATGAGGTCATTCTTCGGATTCTACGATATGTTCGAGGTACTCCTTCCCAAGGGCTACATTTCTCATGTGATGCACTTATGGTCTTACAAACCTATTCAGATAAATATTGAGCTGGTGATCCTACTAGCTAGTATGCTACTATTAGTATGTTCCTCGGTAACTCTCTTACTTCTTAGAGGAGTAACAAATTGACGATTGTTTCCCACTCCAACACAAAGGCAGAATATCGAGCTCTTACTAATACTACCTCCGAGCTCTTATGGTTAGGATGGTTATTACACGATGTAGGTGTTTTTCTATTCACCGTGACACTCAAACTTTGTTACACCAATTGGTCACAACGACATCTTCCATTAACACACCAAGTATGTAGAGAATGATTGTCATTTCGTACGGGATAATCTCATTCAGGGCACCATTATTCTTCACAATGACTACTCTAGTGAACATATTACTGATATATTTACCAAGTCACTGATTGTTGGACAATTTTGGTGATTTATTTTGTACTCAATTTAGGTTTGGTTATATGTCAACATCATGAGTTTTAGGGGGCACGTTAATTTATATAGACTCACAAAATCTATATAATGTAATCATCAAATTAATATTACAATCTCTATAATCTTATCAAACAATATTAAACAAGTCTTTCCAATTGAAGAAAATTGGTAATGATAATTTAACACAAAATTCACTTAATGGGGATAAAATACAAAACAAGTATATTTGACCATGGTAAATTGCAATTCCCGTATTTATGTTCCTCCATATATAGTATACAGGACAAATGGTGCCCACAATTGCTGCTTCTAATCCAATCCTTTTTAATTCTCCTCTGCCTTACATGCACATGGAATTCTCTAATATAGAGGAGATATCAGCTATAAACCAGTAAAAAATGTTAACACGTCCAAACTATATAACACGCAGTGCAATGTTGTATAACCATGTAGAACATGTAGTGCAATGTTGGACCTGCGCAAAATTGAAGTCATGTAGAACATGTAGTGCAATGTTGTATAACATGTTGGACACTCCCACGTGTTGCACTCTAAGATAACGCGCGTCTCAGATCTGGCAGTTCTACATGGTTTGGACGTTTGGACGTTCTGTATAAGTTTGTAGCTGAGTGTGTCCTTCCAATATATTCACTCCCCAATGTCACTCAAAAGTATATAAATTTATCGTGTACATATATAGTTGGTTTGTACGTATATTCTCTCTTCTAAAAACATCCACATAATAATGCTAAGTTCTTACTAATTTATTATCAATACTTGGAACCAACGATCAAATTTCAAATTGAGCTCCTGACGAGCCCAAGAGTATCCGATGATGAATACAATATGAGGACTTGTCAGGTATATATTCTTCAAATGGTTCTCTTAGTTAATCTAATTAGCTGACACGGTCTTTCTCAATCCTCCACAAGATCCTATCCACAACAATTGGTCGGTTTTTAGCACTAAAATGTCTAATACAAATATCTTTTATATGTAGATTGTGATTTGCATCAACGTCACTATCTGCATCTTCTCTAATGGTTCAAATTATTATTTGATTCGCTTTAAGACCTTGAATTGGTCGTTGCAAGATTGGATAGACGTGTCCTAATTAATTATCTCCCATTTAAAATTGATATTTTGAAAATACACACGTGTAGTGTTGTTTGATTGGAACGTCAATTGACTTGTCTGTAGTTGAAACAGTAATGGAAGGAAAGGTACGTAAGTGAAGGTTGACCCATGACCATGCATGTGCTCTAAAGCTGAAATGGAGGGTCGAGCATTGTTGCATTATCCTCTTTACCACCACGAGACTTTATGAGAACTGAAATTGGGATAATTAATTCAAGTCACAGATTCTCATGTTGGGGTTTTGGTCTTAAAAAGTATCCTTGATTGAGGACCATGTGTTGATGTCACGTTACCTATTAATATCTGGTAAATTATTCAGCGAAAAAGAAAAGGCTTGGAGCTCATTATTGGGGATGGGTTATAGACCAACTCCAGCCCCTAAAGTTATTTTATTGTTATCATAGAGTTATACTCTATCCACGGTTATAGATACCAATAAATATCGTGATATATCGACGATATATTGGAATTTTCAAATTTTCGAAACGGTACATCGAATATCGGTCAAAATGATTAACCAAGTAAATTCAAATTAAATTCGGTCCAAATCAATTGATTTTAGTTCAATTTATTTAATTTTAGTTTAATTCGGTCTAATCTGGTTCACCTAAATAATTCTTGTTTGACATTTAGGTTATAAACAGTTACATAATCGAAAAGTCAATCCCTCATATTTTTCGATTTCTATTTCAATTTCGACAAACCTTCTCATGTTTTCGCGTTTTCTATTATCACCAATCGTCATCGCCGGTCACCGATCTTAGCATGTCGTTGTCGCATGTCGCCGGTCTTCGCGATTGTGTTGTGTTCAATTTGTGTAAATGAAAATAGTGATTATTGACAAGTTTGAAATTAAAATAATTAAATATCATACATTTGTCTTTAATACATAAAATATATGAGTGTGTATATTTTATTATTTATTTATTACAAAACGTGTTTTACCGTGATCTCCCCGACTTTGCTATATTTCACTTTTTGTCAGATGACTGATATATCCCGAGTTCCATAACCTTGACTCTAGCCCACAACAAAAATGAGTGAAGCTAAAACTCAATCTTAATGTTTTTTAATAAAGATTTTGATGAAAACTAATTAAAAAAATCTGATAATAATCTCTTTAACAATATGATGATGTATTTGAATTTTATATTTGTCATGATATTTTTTTTGAATTACATCATATTTTGAATCTACTCTTTAATTTATCGGGGTTCGAAATACAGATCTCTCCGCTAACCGTAGTATAATTGCAATTACATTTGGCATCGGGTTAGGTTGGATTTGAAAATGTCAAATATGACATTACATTATTTTCCATCAAAAGTTGTGAAGTAGCAATTGACAAATAGTGGTGAGTAAATTCATCATGAATACACCCATCTTCCCGATTACCAGTCACACAGTTCATTCATTGCCAATTTGCCTCTATCTGTCTCTCTCTATATTCATGATTCTTCATATACAGAAAAAGGTAAAAGTGAGAGAAAAGAGAGGAATCTAGTTATGCATGGAGACAAAGCAGTAAGGCATGAGGAAGGAGGATGAGATGCTTTGCTGTTTATGATGCAGCACCACAGTAACTCAACTCATGACTCAACATTCAGCCTACCACAAAATAACAAACTCACCACCATCACCAATATATATATAAGCTTCTTGTGTTTCATTTCAATAGTCGCATATATAGTCTTGTTGGTTAGTGGGCTCGGAGTTAAGACAGCCCAAATGCAACAAAGCCCATAACCGCGTTGTATAAGAGACGAGGTACTGTAATTTAATGTGGTAAGCGGTCTCCGAGGTCCTTTTGATAATCTAAGATTTATAGGGAATTTAAACACACTAAATATAACTCGAATAGTAAGAGAACAAAGGATACAGAATTAAAATATCGCACTACTGTTCCATAGTAGTACAAACGTTGCTACTACGTATTCAGTTCCAGCCAACGCATACAATTTGGGTGTCATTGACTAGCATTCACCCGGCTGACGACACCAATGTGTAGTCGGGTAGGTGAATTCTAGCCAATGACTCAGCTGGTGTCGTCGGTTGGGTGGAAATTGTACCCAACTGGACATAGTGACGTGCGTCGGGTATGGAAAGCCAGTGGTCAATTATTTTGAGGTCAACGGTCAACGTGGTCTCATAGTCGATGGGATGGCCATTGCTCGTCGGCTAGGTTTTTGGCAACGATCATTTCGTTGACACTTACGGTTAAAAATTGACCAACAACAATGATATGACCAAACCAACGACACAATGGTGTGTGTGTCGGCTATGATGGTTTGAAAAGTTTATCAGAGAAATCATGATATGTTCATTCTTTATTTTTCATTGTGGAGGGTACAATTGAAAATAGTGATAGAGGTGCTCAACGGTCTTTCCCGTCATTTCAAAGTCGAAGATTATATGTTCTTATTATATTATTGTTTTCGATAGATATATATGTCTGTATTTCAAATCGTAAATAATTTTTTAAAAAAATTGTTCTTAACTATTTTATATTGAATACGGTGAATTTGTTGTTTATTATTTTTGGTTTCATTCATTATTTGAATATAACTAAGAGGTGTCCCTTCGGGGACATCCGATAAAATTAGAATGATACAGAGAAGATTAGCATACCCCTGCGCAAGGATGACACGCACAAATCGAGAAATGGACCTTCAAAAACCTAAGAGGTAGTGCATAGGGAGAGTAGAGTAAAAATTTCTTTCATAGAACACGATCCAAATTCATTGTTCGTCGGCTATAATTAACATAGCCGATGAACACGTCAATGTTCGTCAGCTACGAGGAAATTTTAAAATTTTGTGTGTTCGTTTTCCTATTAAACTCTGATTTCATATATTGGTATGAATATCAGTCATGGATCGTAGTTGAATGAATATATATGATACGAAGATCAGAACCGTGTATGAGAAGTATTTTAAATTTTTTACAGTTTGTCGATAAAAATGCGTCACTACACGACCGAGACCGATATATAAATTCGTGTACACTTAAGTGATTTCAGCCATAGTTTTCAAGTGTAGGTGCTTTAAAGAGAAAACTATTAAAATCGATTGTGGGTAACGTGTATCAACAAAATTCGTTCTGTTTGGCTAGCATACTGAAACGATTCTTCTACGTTGATGATTTATTGCATTGGGGCGATTGGAAAATGGTCAACCACAAGTTTCACAGAGATATTATATGAGATCGAAGAACTACACCAGGACAAGAGACAATACTTATTCTTGTATTGGTCGATGGAGGATTATGTATTGATTTTAGTCTGCTACCAACACGCGGACCCGACAAAGATGAATTCAATGATGATGAAGTGGAGATCGAAGACAAGAAGGGATAAGAGATTGAGGAAGAAGACGATTCTGATTGATGTTCCAAAGTTGTATGAGTCAATGAAATTATTGTTTTCTATGAAATGAAATATTTAAACTTTTCTATACACATAAAATATTCCAAATTTGTACATCCATAACCTAACCCTTAACCCTAACATAACCTCAATCCTAACCATAACCCTAAAATAGCCGGTGAGACATTATGTAAGTTCATCGGCTAAGGTGGTACGTGATTTGAACCTTATCACGTGACTTCCTAGTCAATGAGATTAAACAACGTCTTGTTAGCTAGATGGGCACGTGAAAAATTACACATCACATGACTACCTATCCAATGAACTTAGACAATTTCTCATCGGCTATAGGCAGTGGCGGAGGGAGGGGGGCAAAATTTCATACTAAAAATTTAATTTCATTAAAAACATAATTAATTAAACATAATAAAATAAATACTAAATGCATATAACAAAAAATAATTCGAGCTTGATCATTTATGTTTTAGTTAAATATGAATAAAGTCGATTCTCGAGCCTTACAAACTCTAATAGGTTGGGATCGAGTTTGATTCATTTATCAAACGACCCACCATTAAGCTCAATCTTGGCATAATTTTACTTAGAAAATTCACAAGTTTTTAAGAATTAATAAATTATAATAGTTAAAACAAAATAATTAATATGATCCGAAGTGAGTTTCAAAGCCCAAACATCATAAAATTAGTTTGACAACTCCAAGGCTTGAACCTATGCCTTCGTGAATAAAATATTACACAATTACCACTAAGCTGAATAGATTTCATTATTATGCTACCCATCATTTTTTTTAAATATATCAAAATTCAAGGGGGCATATCCAATTTGCAGGACGAACTTTATATGAATTTTCCCGAATTCCCGGGCCAAGGGAGGAGGGTGCCCCTTGGATCCGCCCCTAGCTATAGGGTTTTATACATACATTTAATGGTTTTTTCTTCCTCAGTTCGCTTCTTTCGCCTTTTACTCCTCTCCTCAAAACCCTTGTCGTCGCCATCTTCGGCCATCGTCTCCAGTGCCCTCTACGATCCTGAGTCCCTCATAGCTCGTCGATACTCGTCTTCCCCTTTTGTTGTTCACTGTCCTCACCTTTCGTGGTAGGTAAGTATAATTATTTTTTTATCAGTAAGAAATATTATAATGATGAAAAAACGTAAAGTACAAGGAGAAGTTGCCCAAAAAGAATAAAATACAAGGCTAGAGCCTGAAATACAAGTATGATTTAACATTTACATTTTTGAGATTTAGGGTTTTCGATTTTTAAATTTGGGGGATTGGATTAAATTTAGGGGTTTCGTTGGTTGTGATGATGATGAAGGTGTTGTTTGGTTTTGACTTTATGTGTTTTGGGTGTGTTGTGATTTGTGTTGTTTAGTATCGTGAGTGTTTGAGTTTGAGGTTCTCTTTATGGGTTTAGGATTTTGTTTTGAGCTGATTGGTTATGTTTTTGCCAATGTAGATTGTTGATTGAATGCTTCTTCAATTATTGTTTGTGCTCCATATGGAGAATTTTTTTATCAGCGGTAAAACTTTATTAGAAAAGAAACAGAGTACAAGATCCAAAATTTTAAACCATTATACAAGAGGTAAACAAAATCAAAGTTCTAGAACCGTCCTTAGGTTAGCGATCTAAGTGTGTAGTGATCGCTCACCTTCCTAGTTTTCGACTGCTCTTCCCTCACATATCTGTATTAGTGTATAGTATCTTATCTGCGTGAACCTCAACGCCCCATTAGGGGTTTCTACAACCCCTTCAAAGACTCGTTCATTGCGACCAGCCATACATACCAGGTACTCAGTAGGAAGAGTTTGGCCCAAGCTCTCTATTCTCCTCTATCAGTCTCCTTCACATTCCAGCTGATGAAGAGCTCCTCGAGTGTATCTGATAGGTCAAAGGTTTTTCCGTGCCACTTGTGGAGCCCTTGCCAAAAGATTAATGTCCATCTGCAAGAAAGGAACAAATGGTCCACGTCTTCACCCCTACTGTCAAAAAAGACGCACTTCCATTATAGACATAGGAGAGGGACTTGTCACGCCACTAGTAAATTTTTTGTTAGGATGGCCTTAAAGAGGAGGAGCCAGTCGAAGGACTTATAGTTTAGGGGAACCGGATTGTCCAATATACGCCATTTGGGAAAATTTGAATTTGACAATGTCCCACAAACTGTTGATTTCCTACAGCTACTAATTACCATATTTTGTTGGTCTTTATTATTGTATTTTGCTTGATGTTTAATTAAAACATTGATCTCAATTTGCTCGGTAATCGATTTGAGAATTTTCAAAATTTTGGTTTCAACTTAAGTGATGATGTATTTGGGGAAGGAAGTTAGATTTTTTGCCAATTTAGATTGCTGATTCTTATTATAGCTGATTTTATTGTTTCTTATGTTATACTGATTTGATGTTTTCACCAAATTGACAATGCTGAAATTAGGGTTCAATTATGACAATGTTGAAGTTAGGGTTAAAATTGATAATTTTTCCATGCCAATTAACTTATTCAATTTCTCTCTGGAAATAATAAATATTGAATTCCAATAGATGCACAAGGCATTTGGTCTAGTGGTATGATTCTCGCTTAGGGTGCGAGAGGTCTCGAGTTCAATTCTTGAAATGCCCCAAAATCAGAAGATATCGGGAAGTATCCACCATATGTTAACAATAAGTAATTTTATTTTCATGATCTTTAAATATGAATTTTCCCACTAATATTTGTTTCCTTCTATTATGCAGTTGCTTAATAGCGCCAAAAGTGTTACTCCGAATTCAAGAATGAGTGCAAACTATACATCGGTCAAAGTTTTATGATTACCTTATCCCACGCAAATCGGTTCCCTGTAACTATTCAATATCCTTATGAAAAATTAATTACATCGGATCGTTTTC
>JAYMTP010007647.1:0-10786 GCA_036897365.1 Geranium brycei | reverse complement strand
GCACCAGGTCACGACAAGAGTGAGAGGTGCAAGGGTTTTTAGGGTTTCATAGTACCGTCGTATAAATAGTGGTCTTAAGGCTTTTAGGGTTTTTATTGAATATCTGAATAGCATTTTAGTGCCTCTTAAGGACCTCTCTTCCGTTAGGGTTGAGTTGTAGCTTGTTCAGGCTTCAAGCTTGTGTGGATGGATAAACCCAAGTTTGATATCCAAATCTAAGCGAACGAGGAAAATCACCAAATCGACTCCGAATTTGTTTTTGTTATCATCCATAGTCCGAAAATAACACATTTATGTTGGTGCATGAATAGTGATGTTCCAAATTGGTGGCTTGTGTGGATGGATTGGATAAACCCTTGAGCCGAAGTCTCTCAATCCCTCAAGTTTTGCCAACCTCACTCCACGCCACGTTCTATACTTCCAAAACATTTTTGGCCATTATTGATGCATAGAACTCAATAAATAGACTTTTTTACTTTGAATATAATTCAAAGGACATGTATTAAATATGTTATTTTCATAGTACAATGATATATACTGTATTCAAATTACTTGACATAGTATATATGTATATAATAATTTATGACCGAGTCATATTGTTTTTTATTATAAAATTTGACGTGTCATGTCAAATCATTTTTCTTAAATAACATTTTAAAAAATAAAATTGACGATATATTAAGGTCGGTTCGCAAGCACGACCACCTCAAAACTAGGTGGGATAGACCTCACACTCATGATCTACTCAGAGATAGAAAGAGAGGTTCTGACCAAAAAATGGGTCGCTCCATAGGCTGAACGCCTCGCATAAGTAACAACAAAATTGTGATGTACCGACGCTGGATGGCGACAATTTTGGACTATCGAACCTTAGTGGCGCATCATGAGGTCGCCTCCCTGGATGGATAGAATGAGAATTTGGTAGCCATTCTCGATTCAGACGTTAGTGCATTGCTTCTGCCTCGACCAAGAAAGTGTCGCTCTGACCGCTGCATCTTCCATAATCGCCCCGTCCATGACCCCTTTCCCGGAGAAACTCTTTGCCGCTAAAACATCCCTTGTTCCTATTGTCTCTCAAGACCTTCTCCATCTCGAAGACTCCTCTTGAAACGTCCACAACTCTGTCCACATTAATCTTGACTGCCCCACCTTTTGGCGCACTCCATCTTTGGATCGGGACTAGCTTGGGCCTCCTCGAGATCCTAACTTGGCTCGCCTCTCATTCCTTCCTTCGGCAAAACCGCCCCATTCCTCCAAATCACCTAATTTCGGATTTTTTTTATATCGCCCAGGTTATGTACCCCACCTTACCGAAGCGGTCCTTGCCAATCAATTCACAAATAGAGTTTAAAAAATGCATGTTCTTAACACATAATGTACAAGGACGTGTGATCCACAAATGGGCTGTTATGGCGTACGAGTGTCAAGATTGATCCCCTAAGCCCAATGATATTGGGCCCAATTGATCCTTTAATAGACATGGGCTCAGGAAACGAGCCCAAGAATCAAACGCCCAATCATATATCGCCACGTCAGAACCGGACAAAACTGGTTGTAAGAGGAAAACAGGTGATTCATGTCTCGTCTTGTCTTATTACAATGATGACCATTTATTATTAGAAAATGATTTAATATTTTTTCTAATTTTCACAACTCAATATTATTTGTATTTTTGGGAATATTATTAATATTTAAATTCTATTTTATTCACGAGCCCATCAGATCACAGTCTGTTTCTGTTCCTTCTCGCAGCCACAAGCACTCGTCTCTCTCTCTCGTCCTCAGCGATCGACAGGTTTGATCTCTTTCTCAGATCCATTTCGATTGTTGCTCTTACTCGATTGGATCGTATTGGAGAATTTCGATTTCGATTTCCATATGTATGTGGTCACTCAGTTCAGCTATCTTCTGCGATTCCTCAATTTCCGATTTTGAATTTGATTCTTGATCTGTTTTGCAATTTTGATGACATCCCAGTTATGTTTTTCGGTTTGATTTTGTTGGGTTGATGGTGTTGTGTGGTTTAGCTGAGTTTAGTTGAATTGGGATTTTTTGATTCAGTTTGTTCCGTTTTCTTGAGAGCCAAACAGGTAGAGAGGTGGGGATGTGTTTGGTTGTTTTAGTTTGTAATGATTTGTTTGTTGAAAATGTATCGAAATTGTAGTTTTTTTGGTGAATGGTTTTTTTTTTGAAGGTTGAAAATGGGTGCGGAGAAAAACAACACGGACATGGAGGGAAATCTGGAGATCGGCATGGGTAAGTTTGTGGCTTGTTGTACATGTTGTTTAAGATTTGTGGTTTTTTTGTTTGTCATTATTTGAATAATTGAATTCATGTTTCAATTATGAATGTGGTTTTGTGGTGAAAAGTGATGGTTTTATGCATATTACTTTGGAGGGAATGTTTGTAGATTTACATGATTAATCAATCTGAATGATTTGAAAAGATGGCTTTTTAGTGGGATCGAGTCATTTACCTCATTGTTTATTGTCTGTTGATTGTACGAGTAATGGATAGTGAGAACTCTGATAGTGACCGTGAATGCTTCATCAGGATCTCAACCTTTTTTCTTATTTATGTTTTTATTATTCCAACATTGCAGAGTATAGGACTGTCTCTGGAGTTGCTGGACCACTGGTTATTCTTGATAAAGTCAAGGTAGGCTCTTTTTCTTTTCTTTCTATCATCTTATTAGATTTTCGCCTTTCTTCCTGCCCTCAGTTGAATATATTCTCTTTGTGTTCTGAATCATGATTTGCTTTTCAGAATTTATTATTCATTCTTTTTTTGGTTGTACCAGGGACCTAAGTATCAAGAGATTGTTAACATTCGTTTGGGGGATGGAACGACCCGTCGTGGTCAAGTCCTAGAAGTTGATGGTGAAAAAGCTGTTGTTCAGGTGATTACCTTTTGACACCCTCAGATTTTTTTTCCCAATCGTACCACAGGTTGCTGAGCCATTTGGGTGGGATTTTGTGTGGATTCCCTCATCCATAGCTTTTCACTATTTCACTGGCATAAAATCTTGGGGACGAGGGGTACTTGCAATAAGATAGGTATTTCTATCATACTAGTGGTTGAGAAATCTGTTCAGAAGATTCTTACTTGTTCTGATAATGGATGATACAAACTGCTAAGCTATCTTGCTAAATTGCTCTTAAACTATAATTAATTTACTGCATGCATGTATACTTTATTCATCAGTTTTTGTGTTGGTCAGGTTTTCGAGGGAACGTCTGGAATTGATAACAAGTACACAACTGTGCAATTTACGGGAGAGGTATCATTCCCTATAGCTAATCTTCAATCCTATTTTTTATAGCAATAAGAACGAAATATAAAAAATGCCTAATTTCTATCCGAGTCTCTCTGTGCATTTCAATAATCTTGGATGGTCTATGATTTGGTTAATATTGTTGTAAAAACTTTAGACATGGCGTAATATGCTGATGTTTGTGTATGTTCGTGTGAGTTTATTTACATGTAGAATCTGCTGGTCTTATGTTATGCTATAAGCCAGTGTGCTTTTGTGATAATACCCCTATCTTTTGGTACATGTTCATCTACTCTAGACTCTAGATTATGCACCGTATGGAAGTGGTCGTAGTTATAAATTTGATCGGTTGTCATATTATAGAAGTTACTAAACCACGATGATATACCGAACCAAACATTATATATATGAAACTCAATGTCCAGAATAAGATGATGAAGTATTCATTAGGCATCACACAGAATTTCCGCTACCTTTGTACACCCTGTTGGCTGAAGAGTCATCGCATGTTTGTGATGGCTGTCCATTCAAGTATCATAGAATAGCTATTTTCTGTCTCCAACTTTCAATCTTTTAGTTTTGATTTATTAGCTTTATTTAAGAAACCAGCTCTACATATACTATACTATAAGATGGATTCATTATGCTCAAACCCCTTCATTGCCTTCTTGCGCAGGTTCTGAAAACACCTGTCTCATTGGATATGCTTGGACGCATTTTCAATGGATCTGGGAAACCCATTGATAATGGTCCTCCCATATTGCCTGAGGCTTACTTGGATATATCAGGTAATTTGATCTTACGCGGTTAAATGATTGATATTCTGTTGCTTGTAAAGTAGGTTTCCAGAATATATTCAGCCAATTATATTAATATTTACTATTTTTCATCTTCAGGTAGTTCAATTAATCCCAGTGAAAGAACCTATCCTGAAGAGATGATACAAACAGGAATCTCAACAATTGATGTCATGAACTCCATTGCCAGAGGACAAAAGATTCCTCTTTTTTCTGCTGCTGGTCTGCCCCATAATGAAATAGCTGCTCAGATCTGTCGTCAGGCGGGTTTGGTAAAGCGATTGGAGAAGACTGACAACCTGATGGAGGTACAGTTTGAAAAATGCCTATGCTTATGGGCTGCTAATATTTTCCCTGTGTTTCATTCTATAGTTATATTAACATCATTGATAGCATTGTAAGTTAAATCCGCTCATGCTTCGATACTTTTGCATGGTAGAACAATCTTTATCTAGTTATATATTGAAGCATTTACCATTTTTGCTTCCTAAAATGTGAGGACATTAATGCAATCTCACTAACTTATACATCTTTTCTCCTAGATTTTCTATGAATTTTTTTTTGTGACTGTAATTTTCCTGACCTGTGAACTGGCAGGATGGAGAAGAGGACAATTTTGCCATTGTATTTGCAGCTATGGGAGTGAACATGGAGACAGCACAATTTTTCAAACGTGATTTTGAGGAGAATGGATCAATGGAGAGAGTTACCCTTTTCCTAAACCTGGTACGTGCACATAAGCCTTGCCGGGGTATATTTTATTTTTAGCAATTGATTTCTGATTCAGTGAAAGATTGCTGCTATCGTTGCCGTTTCTAACTTTTCGTTTCGTTATTTTGTTTAGGCCAATGACCCTACGATTGAACGTATCATTACTCCTCGTATTGCTCTCACCACTGCAGAGTATCTGGCATATGAATGCGGGAAGCACGTTCTTGTCATCCTTACCGATATGAGTTCATATGCTGATGCTCTTCGTGAGGTAACAAAATATATCAATGACTGATAGAAGATCAAGTCTATCTCATTTTCTGTTTGTGATTCTGATTGTTAGGTATACTAAAATTTCCTAAGTAATGTGACGGGGATAATCAATCATGCTTGCAGGTTTCCGCTGCTCGGGAGGAAGTGCCAGGAAGGCGAGGATATCCCGGGTACATGTACACCGATTTGGCAACAATATATGAGCGTGCTGGACGAATTGAAGGGCGAAAAGGCTCCATCACACAGATTCCAATCTTAACGATGCCTAATGATGGTAAGCCGTTATTCCTAATCCACGACGTCCTTTCATATAATTCTCCTTTTGCTTTTCAATGGTTAGAAATGGCCTGAATATGATTTCTCTATTTGGCGGTGCAGATATTACTCATCCCACTCCGGATCTTACGGGTTATATTACTGAGGGGCAGATATACATTGATCGACAGCTCTACAATAGGCAGGTTGGTGCAAGACTTGTTTTTTCGTAAAAAAATAGGATCATTACTTGTTTTGGTGTGAGCTCGCATTTGGTTTGTCAAATACCTGAAAATATGACTCTGATAAGTAACACAAATGTTGAAAATATTGGCCAACCTTGCTTTTGATTCTATCAAGTGAAGTTATGACCTTGGTTATGAGGGATTTTATTTATAGTTGCGATGTTGAGTTACCATTTCTCTTTCAATGGAACAGATAAATCCGCCCATCAACGTCCTTCCTTCCCTCTCTCGTTTAATGAAGGTAACAATGCACGAAAAACCCGGATGCTAATTTATTACGCGGGAAGAAATATTGGAAGTATAGTCATTTCTAACTTGCATTTCCGCAACTTTGTAGAGTGCTATAGGTGAGGGCATGACTCGCAAGGATCACTCCGATGTGTCCAACCAGGTACGGTTGCTTGACGAATTATTCTTCATTTATCTAATTCAGATGATGGTTTGGCTGTCAACCTCATTTCTTCAAATTTTTAATTTCCATTTCCAGCTTTATGCAAATTATGCTATTGGAAAGGATGTTCAGGCAATGAAAGCTGTGGTCGGAGAAGAAGCACTTTCCTCCGAGGACCTGGTCTGTGAATCACTCTCTCTTTATCCCACAACTGTTCAGCTAATTAGACTCTAAATCAAAATCAATTTCATAACAAAAATTCATATATATTTGATTCAACAGCTGTATTTGGAGTTCCTGGACAAATTCGAGAGGAAATTTGTGGCGCAGGGAGCGTATGACACTCGCAACATCTTCCAGTCCCTTGATTTGGCGTGGTCGCTGCTACGCATATTCCCCCGCGAGCTTCTCCACCGCATACCAGCAAAGACCCTCGACCAGTTCTACAGCCGAGACAGTACTAATTGAGCGATGAGAGAGCTCAATCTCATGCATTTCTCACAGCCAAGCATGGACTCAGTATTTATTTTTTCCAGCTATCTATAGCATGATGAGTAATAATGGTCTCAATATATTGATTTGTTCTGCATTTGTGTTTCTGGGAGTGAATTTTACCTCCAAACTGAGACTAGAGCTGCTGCAGAAACTTGTAAGGTCCTTGTGATACATGGTGTTTGAGTTAGTTATTTTTTAATATTTATTGTATTTTTAGTCTGTTGAGAATTTTAGAGACAGCTCTTGTCACTACCTAGTTTGTTGCTAAATTATAGGGAAATATTACTTTTCTAAATTCAGTAATTGTTTCCGCAATTAATTTGGGCATTAACATATGGGCTGTGAATGGAACTGTAAATGAGTAATTTGATTTTGATTTATGGGGGACAGAAGTCATGTTTAGTTTGAGATTCTACTTGTTTGATAAATGAGTAGCAATTACATGGGAATTCAGTATTCCAAGTTTGAAAAAACTCATATTCAATCTTATTTAATATATTTTTAGATGATTATAAGTAATGATTACAGCTAGAATAGACTATTTTTTTTCTCACCGGCATCTTTAGAATTAGATTTATGATTTTTTCACTTTGCCCTCTTTCCGTTAATTCTGTTAGAATTTGAGGTTTAAAAGACTAAAATGTCCTTACATATGTGTTTAAATTTTCAAATAATGTCATTCTGAACTATCTATCGTTTCTCTCTCATTCCTCCCCCTCCTCTTGAACTCTATTTCTTGAACTCAACGTTGCTCTTTCTTCTACCTCTCTCTCCCCTCTCTTCTTTCTTCATTATATATTAAATTTTGAAAAATGCAATTATCTTAAAAAGAAAATTGGGCCTTGGAGATATGTGAAAGAAGAACCTTTACAACAAAAATTTATGTATATATAGCCTTATAGGCAAGGATTGTAATTTACATTGTTTTAACTTTTAAAGAAATACATGTTGGTAAGAATTGAAGTAAATTTATATATGATTACAAACACAATAAATTAGTATATTGTGTGTACCTACAGGTGATGATGGATAGTGATTCAAAAATTTTGCTCTACAAGTAAACACAGATTCGTTGTAGTCTAGTTGGTCAGGATACTTGGCTCTCACCTGAGAGACCCGGGTTCAGGTCCCGGCAACGGAACATCTTCATTTCATAAAACCCACAGTTTTAAGATAAATCCTTCAATCTATATTTTGGTTCAGCAATCTTAAAAAAATATAATTTACATATTTCATCAAAATACAGACCAACCCAATCCTTGGTTTCGTGAAATAATTCATACAGTGGACAAAAAAATAACATTTCAAGGGTCTGGAATCTGGATTGATAATTTTTCACTGGTAAGTACATGCATTAGTCAAATTGTGGGGCTTGCCGAGCTTGTTACCTCTGAGAGTGACGAGGCACCTGACCCTTCTGTGAAACCTGGACCTCACGAGCTTCCCCAATATGTTCGCCTTTGACTTCACCGCGAATGTGAGGTTCAGTGGCACCGCAACGGTGTGGAGGTGATCCCTGGAGCCTCCCCCGAAGGGCATGCCACCGTAGAGTGGCACTTGATTCCCCATCACTATGGTTATGGTTGTTCGGTGGCTCTTCCTCGATTGGTAGAACTTCTTCATCTGATATATCAGAAGCCATATGAAACTGATATAAATAATGTATGCTTCAAGTTAAACATGTAAACAAACAAAAATGCACAATCAACAATGGCTTGAACTGAACCCCAATGATTGATTGGGTGTAGGAAAGAAACAGAGAATCCAATGTTAACATTAGAATTGTTCAAATAGGAGACCGCAAGTACACATTTTTCCTTTCAATAGAAAGAGAAGGGATTTTGGATTTTTCACTATTTTATGCTTTAAGATACTATACAATCAATCAAAGGGGCAGATTCAATTCTCAGGGAGAGTTTTTGGTTTTTTAGGCAAAAAAAGGAAGAAGTTTAGGAATACCTCTACCCAAACAAAAGGCGAATATTTTCATCTATTTTATATCCCTTTGGCGATGGGGTGCTAATCTTATACTCAGACAAGAATGGCGATTTTGCAACAGCTGCCCAGATTGTCCCTCTTGGTCCTATGAACAGCCTCAAACTATAACAATCTTGATCTCTAAAGGACAGCTATAAGCAAGATAGTTCATAAAGCCCTCTCTTTTCCACTGACCTAGAAACCTTGAAATCATCTTAATACCCACTAATGGCTATCTTGTTTAATTCGAATCACAAAAGCTCAAAATCAAACTTAAACCTGCATTCAAGTAAGCTGCTCTTTGACTAGTGACCTAATAACGTTCAATTCTTGTTCACACATAACTCAACATTTAGTTCTAATCACATATGATCAAAAATCAAACTTAAACCTGCTTTTACCATGATACCATCTCCCATGACTCCACTACTACTATGTGATAAGGTTCTTTTAAACAAAGTTTACTTTCCAAGAATCTCTTCTTTTTTTCAACTTTGTAGCAAAAAAGGTTACCAATATGTAGTAGTACAGTACAAAAGGAAAAGCCCTGGTGTGAAAGATACACCACGCGGCCTAGGGAGAAACAATGAGCTAACGGCTAATGAGAGAGTATTCAGGTACCAACACTATCTTGGGCCCATTTTACAGCTCCCTATGGAGTAAGAAAGTATGTCATTGGTGCAGAAGTTTCAGCCTCTTTTCAGGCACTACATTAAATACTACAAACAAGCACCATTCAACTCCCCAAAACCCCACCTTTTGACCCACTACTGACTACCCTCTCCACACTAAATGACTATTTCACCCTTTGCATATAACCTTAAGTCCACAATACATTCACACCATGGAATAAGCCAGCAATTTAAATTCGAAAGATGATAACAAAAATGTGCCATGAAAATATATCATTCTTTTGCAAGACTCTACTGTATGATTTGTTAATGGCAAAAATATAATGCAAAATTTACCTTTTTTCTTCAAAATGTATGCACAAAATTTCCATCAAAATTAAAGTTGTTATAAAAGATTTTAAAATAATTTAATTACAAAATTTGAATATTCGTATTACGGAATAACCTATAGGACATACCACGTTGTCATAGTACATGACACATTTTTGCCATTTTCGATTTTAGAGTAACATTGCATATATAACTGAAGAAAGATAGAGGAGAACTTACATGGCCGGAGGCGACCCGGAGTTGATAGTAGTAAAGCTCGACGGGCGTTGAGGTGACATGGACGCCGAAGAAGGTGGCTGGGTTTGTGTACAAGATCTTAACAGTAGAGTTGAGGGACAGCATATCTGTGGGCACACCAGTTCCATCATTTCCTGCTTGAATGTTCATGTTCTCGAACACTATGTTCTGCCCAAAACACACACACATACCCCACAATTTGTTTATATCCAATCCTTAAAATACATTATTTTTTATCCTATATCACCCAGAGTGGGACAAATATGAAAAACACAAAACAATACAAAACCAATCACTGCCACCATGTGCAACAATTTCACTATCATTTCCTAAAATTTTTAAAACAATTTAGTCATAAGTCCAAAAAAGAGTTAGACTCTAGTCCATTGTTCTAGAAACCTGATGTTTGAAATTAATCTAATTTGTATTTTTATAATCTTTATCAAACAAATTAATGTACATATGCAATAAAATATGCTATGCAAAAATAAGTATTTAAGATACAAAAATTGTAATATTTATTACATTTATATGCTTATAGATAAAAACATATGTATAAAAGTATGTATTAGTATAAATTATTTTTAATCTAATCAGGGCTGCCTGTATCAAACTTGACCTGCCTAAATCAGCTTAAACCGCTTATATCCTCCTATGCGACTTAAAACGTCTGATTACATGAAAACAAGCCGATGTTGTACAAAACCCGCTTAAGGGCCAATTAGTCCACAGTCTAGGCCGATCGAGCCTTTTGATAGTCGAGAGAATTAATCGAAAACCAACACACAGACAAGTAAATATTCTCATAACACCCCGTTTATAACCACAAATCAAAATGCATTTTCAACTACTAGTATCTTTTCCAGAAAATTTCAACCAAATTAAATTTCCTGCATTTATGAACTGTTCTTCAATTCACATTGAATACACGCGGACCCACATTTCCATTTCTCTCCGAAACGCAAAACCCAAATCGCGAAAGGTCGCGCCAAACACAACTCGAGCGATGCAATAGAGAAACGCAGCACAAACACCGAGTCAACTCGGACGATCCACACGAACAAAATCGAAAAAATTCCAGAATGTGCAGAGAAACCAGAACCGGAAATGGAAAATAAAAATAAAATAGAAAATAACATTTTAAAAAAATAAAAATACCTTGACGGCGA
>JAYMTP010007646.1:0-10787 GCA_036897365.1 Geranium brycei | reverse complement strand
CAAACCTACAAATTATCGATTAAACCCTTATTTTACCTCTATTTTATTATACAAATAATTCAATTAAATATACAAAGCATATATTACTCAATAGATTGGATTATTTCAACTGAAATAATTAATTTTAACTCATTAAAACATGTTTCATATTTGTAGCATTAGTTATAACGAGCTGTGGATCAGAGGGAGAGTTAGATTTCAAAATTCAGTTTCCATGTATATATGTATATATTCGGAGGGGAATGAAAATTACTCTTGTGATGAAAATTAGGAACCAATGATAGTCGAGTAAGATCGAGTACAACTGACTACCATAATCGGGTATACTCGATCATACCCGACTAATAATTTATGTTAGTTGAATATGTGAAAATATACCTGACTATCTCTTAAGATTTTTTGGCAGTGACAACTACGCCTACAATTAAATCCCGTATAAAAAAACATATACAAGTTTAGAAAACATAAATTTAATTAAAATTATATTACTAATGACGTTTTTTAATCTCGACCTTTTATTTTATTAAACTAAAGGGCTGAAATTGATTATTACTTTATACATTTATGATAACTTTCACTGAATAACCTTCTATATTTAGATGGTGAATAGTATAATTAAACAGGAACCCACTTTCATTAGTTCTTTAAATATTGAATTTATTAATAGAACAAATCGAAATATTTACCATATGTACACATGGAAAAATTGTATAAGAAAAAGTGTACCATCCATTATTTTTTTTTCAAATGATAATAAGGGTCTTCTATTTTTCATTGCAATTCTGAACTTTAAACTTGTATTTTGCTCTGAATTTTCTTATTTTTGGAAATTTCAGAAACAATTATGCCTTTTGAGAATACTTCATTTCAAATATATATATTACAATGAGATAAAATAAATAGAATTCTATTTAATTTAAATGGAAAATTGGTGATCTGAAACAAATTGATAAAATGCACAACTAAATACAAGTTGACATTGCAATGTAAAAAAAAGGATAGGATTTGCACAAGATTGAATAGTACCCCTCTTTTGTGTACAATTTTTTTCGATGTAAATCAGTCATAATTTGAAAAAAAGAAAATTGGTTTGGTACCTTGTTGAGACTGTGAAGAGCAAAATCCAAGAAAAGTGAAGAGAATAAAAAAAGTGGATTCCAAGATCATGCGATGGCTCCATATATTTTGGAGCAAGAAACGATCAAGAGTCGAGAAATTACACATTGACGCTTAAATACAGAACGATTAGTGTAGAAATTGTAGGGGTAGCAAAAACAGGTACAAAGATACTGTTTTTCACATTGTCGGCGAGAGCTGGGAAGCGTAATATATGTACATATTTGCAGAATCAGAGTTTAAAGGGGAGAGCTTAGATAGCTAATAGGTTCAAGAAAATGCAAATAATGTGATACAGAAATGAGAATGAGCCGATATTGTAGCCCATAAATTTTGTGCTAGTTTGTGTTTTCAGGTTCAACTATATACTAAAGCATTGCTGGTGAATTTGTTGGCCAAGTATTAAATTGACGTTATAAACGAGTCACTTATTCAAGTTTCAATGCATAATATTATAATGCTTCATTGCTTTATCATGTCATGTCATTTTATTTTTATTTAAGTCTAAGAAAAACTGAAATGTACAAATCAGCAAAAAAATAACATATTCGAGGATTAAATTGAAGATCTATATAAAGATACAAGATATCATGTACTCAATGGAGTTTTATTTCTCAAACCTGTTTTGAAGTCAAGTTGAGGTCGGAGGAGACGTGAAATTCTCATTCGAGTCACACAACCGTAAAAGAAAATTTTAAAATATGGGTTCAGAGCCAACTATCCTATTGTTATTCCTAAATAGACTAATCTTAGAACTTTTCCGACTAGACCCAACAACAATGATTATTTCTCCCAACCGATGCGACGACAAAGCGATGAAGTTGAATCGATTGTAGAGGGTCAAGTATAACAAAGACGACGAAAATTCTAAACTCAACAGAGATCCAGTATCCTCTTATCCCATTGTCATCCTATAAAAAGGCTACAATATCCCCAACGTTAAGCGACACATGCAAACCTATTCCAAACAATTATTAAAATCCAATAGAGCAAAGTAAAACCAATGAACCACAGTCCCTTACAAATGTACACTATCCACTGTGAAAGGCCAAAACTAGGACACGAAGCAAAAATAGCTGAGAGAATGAATCAGTAGAGGGAATTGTAGGTGTAGCAGGTGGCTACTATGGAGGTTACGCAAATCACAAGTGATGGAAGTAAAGTCACGTTCAGAAGCTTACTGTCGCCCAAGTACCCCGCCAGGGTTATCGTTCCGTCCGCAATGACTCGAGCGATCGTGCCAGCTTCCGTCGAGAGTAGTCCTCCGTTGTACGTTCCTCGGGAGAGCCTCGAGGACATGACCCGGGAGAGAAGTGACAAGTTAACACCTATACATGGACGAGACATTAGGGGCCAGAAGAAGAATAAGAGCAAGAAAATAGCGAGCATGTTAAGATTCATAACATAAACCAAATTACTCAAATTTAATGTTAACTTTCACTCCTCAAAAGCTATATATATTAGCAGTAAAGACCGACTCACCAAAAAGCTTCAATTTGTAGGTGAAAGTCCATCCTTATTATTTAAGATCATGGTTCTAAAAAACACTAGGGACTAATAGGTGATTAATCCGAATATAAATCGGATTGAATGATTAATCGGGGACTAATCGAAGATTTTGAGAACACTGTTTAAGATGGTCAACTAAATCAATTTTATTTATGCTGAATGCTGACTCCCCTTAACGTAAAGACGGGCAACTAGGGATGACAAAAATTCATGAACCCGAAAGTGGCCCGCTAATTATTCTGAAAATCTTCGACTAGCCTGATTACTAATTCTTAATTAATCCCTGATTAGTTCAATCAATCCTCAGTTAGTTCCTATAGGCCATATCCACCATGTCTAGCATTTTTTAAAACATTGCCGGCTATCCCCCATGGGGCGGGATCACAAAACTCGCCCCACTGCCACTCTTATAGAGAGGTGAAATAATCTCAAACCCGACGGAGACCAGCTATCCCCGATCCGACGGGATCACAAAACCCGCCTTGTTGTCATCCATACGGATAACACATAGGACATGTTGGATTAGGATGACTAAGAGATGAACCAAACTTTGTTGCCATAATAAAGCCTTGTACATCTAAAAGTTCAAGTTAATAAGTTGAAGCTCATACTAGTCCTTTTAAGTTAGTCTATTGAATGACATATTTCAAATGCGAGAGGCAAACAGTAAATCGTGTTGTGAAAAATTAAAAGTATAATCCCTAATTTCTCCTAAAAGTCACGCATTTGATAGGATCAAGAGGGTAAAATAATGCACTTCTACATGGGGCTGAGACAAGTTCAGATATTACCTTCAAGCACTTCAGCAGACACAAACATGATGAGGCCAGAGCAGACATATTGAGGCACAGAATAGGGAATTATCACATTGAAGCTCAGAATTATGCCTATCAAAACCACAATCTCAGATGCCAATAAAATTTGCCTGCAAACAGACCAACGAGAACAAAAAACCTCTCAGCAAACAATAGATATTGGATCATTGAACATGACGGGCATGGAAATAGTCCGACGCGATTCTTCTTATTTGAAAAGCTTACCTGTCTTCGAACATGTTGCTTATGTAGCTCCCAACAACGATATTCACTGGAAGAACGGTAAAACCAATACATGCGAGAAAGATCGCCACCGAAGTTGTGGACCAGTTGAAGTAGTATGTCGTAATGACGCTAGATTCCGACAGCAAAATCTCCATTACGTATTTGAGCATGAAATATATCAACAGTTGAACCTGAAAAAAATCATAAAAATGATTAATTTGCATGTATTTGAACCAAAGTACATAAAATTAGATCAATTACGGTCACATTTGTCCTTTACATGCACTATGCAATACATTCATGGATCCATCTAGATCATCAGCAGATAATTTTCAAGTCTTTAATTCTAGAGGTAATGTTTGGTTTTTCCAATTTGATCCAAGAAAATGTATAGTAACCTATACATACCATTGTTTTTCTTTTCTCACTGCATTGATCACCTTGTTTTAACCTTTTTCTTTACTATGCAATACATTCATGGATCCATCAGTATCACCAACAGATAATTATGAAGTCTTTAATTCCAGAGGCAATGTTTGGTTTTGGAAATTTGATCAAAGAAAATGTATATAACCGATACATAACATTTTTTTCTTTTCTCACTACATTGATCGCCTTGTTTTAACCTTTTTATTTCCTGTGCATTGTTTTCCCTATAGTGAGAAATAAAAATTTGGCACTTACCTTTACAGAAGGTGTGAGTAGTCGATAAGCCGATCCAATTGAAGTGACGGCTCTGCGAGACTCATCGGGAGCTTCTTCACTCGCATCAAGTTCTTCACCATCTTCGTCTTGTTCCTTTTCCTCCGATGAAGCTATCAGCAATGGTTGGTTAAGACCTTTCTCGAGCACATCATTTTCAACTGGTTCTGTCCCTGAAAAATTCAGCACCCCAAAATAAAAACAAAATCCAATTATATATTTGTTAGAGCGTTTATAATATAATGATAGAAATCAACATACCGGCAGTAGAGTTCTCCGGCACTTGGGTCTCTTCAATATCACGAGAAGGTTCTTTGAAGGAAATGCAAAGCCATACCAAATAAAAGAGCCACGCCACGGCCATGACCCAACCGGGCAGAGTGTCTTCATTGAACGTTAACTTGTAAATCTTAAAATTTGTTTGAAGCAAACCGGCAAGAGCGGGACCACAAGCCATTCCCAAGGCACTAGCGCTGACAAAACCAGCCGATGCTTGCATGCGGATTTTTAGGGGCACACAGTCGCTTATATATCGCCTGTTAACAGCTCTGGCCGAACCAAATCTGTAATTCAAAATTGTAAGTTAGTTAAATATTAACATACAACCAGAAAATGATAAGACTCAAAACTCAGATTATATTTACACATCAGATTGGCCTCTCTATCATCAACTGATGTGGGAAATCAGAGATCAAATTGAGATTGAAAACTCGTAACATATGTAAGTTATAATCTCCAAAACTTGTTATGAATCAAAGTTTAGCTGTGGCATTGTCGTCCAAGGATGGAAGCTTTTGTAATGAGAATTTTATGGAAAGAAAAATGGTATGTTTAAGTGTAAATTTACGCTAAATAATAAAAGGACGCTTATTCCTTATAAACCTAACCTAAGACACGCACGGGTTTGTCAAGTTTATTCCTCGGGTGTTGTGTGAGCATAAGAGACATTATATATCATACATTTTACTTACAGAGTGAAAAGGGGTAACGGATATAACTCACCCACAGAGAAGACGGCCAAGTAGAAGAACTGTTATCGAGTCGAAATCATAAGCCATTGCGTACATGAGGTTTCCGGCAAAAAGAACAATGCTGCTAAACACGAGAGGTTTGTAGTATGATCTATTAGACCAGGCACTGAAATACACTGAAGAGAACACCTGAGCGACAGCCATTGCTCCAATAACTACACCACAAACTGTAGCTGCAGCTCCAAGGCTTGTAGAGTAATTGTCCGCTGTTGGGACAATGATATATGTATTGACCATATACAGAAATGTGTTCACTAAGTTCAACATAAGAGACACGAAACTGTATCGCTCATCGCCAATTTGATTCTCTTCGGTGGGGGTGGGCAACTCTTCCTGCATGATGAGTGCATGTTTTGCCAAGAAGTTGAGGAAGTTTGTTGAGTAACTTAACCGGTCTACGGCTGCTTTTATTGCATCAATGACTGGGTCCTGCAGAAAAAACGTAACAAAAATCAGTGAACCGTAAATAAAATCACAGCTAACTGGAGAGAAAACAGTAAATTAAACCGTAACACAGAAATATGACCAATAAAAGCAAAGTTAAAAGTGATTTGAGTTCATGTAAGATAAAACCTGGAGAGGAAGAGCGGGCTGATCGTAAATGGATAAGTAGCTTCCTTGACGGTCTTGAAGATCCCCAAGATTGCGAGATATGGCTCCTGCAACAGCCCCTATACCCTGAAAATATAATTGAAAAAAATCGTCTAAATAGCCATTCAAGCGTAGACATGATAAAAAAAGAAAATTATGTTTTTGCCTCAAATTATATTACCACGTGCTTGCACACTTGCTGCAGTTGAGAGTAGGGATGATTTGCACGAGTTTTGACATAGTAATCAGTGAATCTATAGCCAAAGCGTTTGTCAAACTTCTTCAGTATCTTACGCAGACCAATAGCATTTACTTCAACAAAAAATAGGAGTTTTAAGAGATCCCGTCCCACTGCTCTATAGGCTTCACGCAGATCAGATATTAGGGCAATGTCAGGTTCCTGCTGAAGAGCCTCATGTTGTTCATTAAGTTCGGATATCCTGGTTGCAAGTATCCCTTGTTGTTCCAATAGAAAAAGAACAATCTTCTCAATCTAAAATTGCAAAACAAAGAAACTGACTAAATGAATAAAAAATCTAACTTTAAAATCATAGGTTTTCAAATTGAGCTACATATATGGGTTGTTACCCGCGACTAAAAAGTAAACCTTTGTACTTCAACATTTTCATTTACAATTATGCCTAGACTTCTATTCCAGCAATAGGCCATAATAGGAAACAACTATGCACATGGACCGGAGACCATAGGTCTGGTGGAGACAAACAGGCCACATGGCCAATAAAGCTCACAATCCCAAATCAGCCTATGATGCCATGTAGAATTTAAAAACAGGGCTACATATTGGGATCCACAACTAAAACAACAACCTAATAGTTGGGTTTATCATTTCCCTTTATAATTGGCTCTTTTTTTCTATTTTTATATTGAGAGATTTCATACTTCAACAAAAACTGATGAATAGATCCTTTGTGACTAAGATAAACATAATAATCTATATTCTCCATGGTCAAACAATATTTTCTAAATACTGTAGAAAAACTGTTAATATCGAGTAGCAGGCATACATGCATGTTTATAATATGAGCAGTATATATTATGAGGTATGCCTTCTACCTTTCCCCAACCTCTCAAGCCTGAAGTAGGCGGGCTCTTCTAGTTGAACCAACTAGCAACTAGTGGCCACAGAATCCATCTAGAAACCATGGACTACAAAACAGGATCACTAAATATTGTGACTCTACGAAGAACGGCAATGCATGTGTGGCTAGCCAATCAGTTTGATAATACAATAAGCAAAAATATATACAACAGTGCATTGGATATGCGTTATATATAGATGCTGGTATATTTCATAAATAGACTTGAGTGTGATGTATATTCTAACTTGCCTCAATATCCAGCATTCTTGAGAAGTCCTTGAGAACATGTCTACGCTCTAGTGCTCCAATTTCAATTTGCTGAGCATACTGTTTTACTTTCTTTTTCATTAATTTGTAGTTGATGTAGTATCTGCAAGGAATCAAATAAGGAGCACATCAAGAAAGTTGCATAGAAACCTCTAAACAGCTAGGAAAACCCTATAGATTTGAAATCCTCAGTAAGATAGTAAGTACCGAGTACCGACAATATGCATCACTGATGCTTCAGCTAGGAAATTTTTAGCTTAAAGTAATAATTAGTATTTGAAACATGATTGAAGAAGAGAAGTGAGAAAAAGACAACACGATCCTTGTAATAAGTAAAAAGATATGTGACGACGGCACAAATCCATCACATGTTTCAAATTAAAGTGGATGAATTGCATTTGACCATAATTTCAAGAGATAAGGTTGAATATATGGCTTTATAATCACATTTGTGAATTAGAAAATTTGCATGATAGGCAATCAATTGTATACTGAACTAGACTCACCCTTGCCATTCTAGGAGTTGTCTTTCCTTCAACTTCTTACCAAAGGCAACCATCTTTCACTGCAAAAAAAAAGTATATGAGAAGCAAGACGATATGTTTACAGGAAGCTTCATGACACCAAAAGCAGTTCCAATGTAAATGGACATCATCCATAATAATTTAATAAATATTGTCATAAAACACGTCAAAAGTAGTTTGCTCTTTGCAGTAATTACACTGAGAAACTAGAAAGACTAGTACAACTTCATGATATTTGGAATTTACAATATGTCCCAATCCTTCCTATATTAATCACAAGTACCATATGCAATCTATTCATTGAACTGGAGTATTTAGCTCATTTTCTAAATTCCTGGAAATGAAACCAAAATATTCAATATTCTTGGAGAGGATGAGAACAATTTTCCTCCCCCGTGACCAACAAAACAAAGAGAAAACACGGGGAAGCTCCACTTCAGACCTATTTTGGTCAAGCATTCATTTTTGAAAAGAAAATTAAACAAAAGAGAATTGAAATTTAGTCTGAATTCAAGAGTACAACCGGAGGGTATATTAAACACTAGCTATGATGCAAGGGCTGACTTGTCACAGAAACTGTATGGCACCCATAACTATCTATCAACATCAATTAACTTCCAGAACATCAAACTATTCTATTTTGTCTAATGATGCATGCATTTTTCTCATACTAGTCTATTCCATTTTAGCAGGTCTCTGTAGGTCGTACAAATGGACCAAGTCAACACCACAAATGAGCAAAGCCATCACTAATTTTCAATTCCTGTCACAATCACATCCACCAATTCTAATAATACTGGATCTCAAGTTCAACCAAAATTCTCTTACCACAAACTTAAAATTTTTGGATAAAATTTTCTTGGCAAGCAAAGTGACAATCCACAAATTTACAATCTCCACCGCCAAGCTAAAAGCAGTTGTCCCACTAGCATGCCAATCCACAAAACTAACAATAATCCTCTTCTGTTTGTTTGCAGAGAAAACTCCAGAAAACAAAATTGAACGAAAACAACTATGCATTACACACTCGTCAACAGAAGAATCAAACTGAGTGGATCCACAGAACAAGCATAATTGAAGGAAGAGATATCAAGTTAATCTTTAAACCTCAGTTCATATTCCAGAAAGGAAAAGAAATTGAACAAAAACACCGCACTCTAGAACAGAAAACTCTAGATTCAAATTCCAAGGCCAAATCACTTTCCCGCAGTTTCCTCCACTTTCCGAGCAACCAAACAGCAAAAAAGCACTCATAGTCCATAGAATTGACATAACAAGCATTGAGAGAAGAGAGACAACACATTACCAAAATTGAACGAAACACAACACAAACCGATTGGACTCAATTTCGACTCTAGATCATTTCCTCTCATTTTCATCCACTTTCCAAGCAAAAACAACAAAGAGTGAATCGAATCGATTCGATGTAACAAGCTGAATTTGACAAAAACAACATACTCATGAAAACAAGACTTCAACCGATTGACTCAATTTCTACTCCAAATCATATTCTCACCATCTCAGAAACTTTCCGAGTAACCAAACAGCAAGCAATACACCTACAGCTAATCGAAATCCACAGAGTAATCTTGCAGAGAAGATAGATACAGCACATTACCTGAGGCGATCGAGACCTCAGTTCAAATTCCAACACACCGAACAGATCCACAGAGAGCAGCAGAGAATCAAAAGCTGCTTAGATGACCATCAACAAAATCGTGAGCTCAACGTAACCACTCAAAACACGATTTCCAAAACAAAATCAAAAAAATTCAAAGCAATCCAAAGCTCCAGCGAAGCTCCGATGGAGTGAAAATCGCTCTCGCTTCGAGCACAAGGCGAAGAACAAGAATCAAACAGATTGATTCTACACAGAATTTGGCAAAATCTATCGAACCAGAGAGCAAAAAATGGATCAGCAGAGAAAGAGCTTTGAATGTGTTGATTTTACAGAGAAAAACTTATCTTTATACTCAGAGACTGATGTGGTGATGATGATTGTTTCCTCGGTGGCACTCGCCGTAATTTTGTGTGAAAGTTTGGGGCAAATGCGGAAGGAAATAGAAAGACAAGAGTGTCCTCAACGTGTGGTATTGCGGTGCTTGATTGAGATCCAAATCTAAGAAAGTTTTAAAATGTTTATATATATATATATATATATATATATATATATATATATCAATCTTTAAATGTTAAATATTTCTTTATTTTTACTTTTGTTGATGTGATTTTTTATTAAATTTTATATAGATTCTGTATGTATCTTGACAAGACATGCAGGAAAAATCTTTTTTTTTTCATAAAAAATTGATGTAAAAAATCAATTGGAAATTTAATTAATATGTCGTTTATTGATAATTCATTTTAGTACTTCGTGAGGTTATTATTCTGTTTAATTATTAATTATGATTGAGAAACTAATCTGACCTGAGGATATATTTAAGAGATTAAATTAAACGAAATTTTATGGATTAATGTTCATTGGAATTTGGATTGAATGTTTATCTTTTAAAAATAAATAAGTATACTGAATTATAGGAATCAACTAATTTAGCTCTCAAGTTATAAGCACAATTATTTCAAAAATAAATGGTAAATGCTTATCTTTGAAGGACACATTTACGTGTTTTTTTAATTTAGGAAATAAAATAATCATTTTGTGATAATTCACAATCATTTATAGATAATTACTCATTTAATATGAGATTAGCATGTTTCTTACATGGTACATGGTCTGTTCTACCAAATATAACATTGACTGTCTGACTTAATGTCGAGTTAATTATTTAATAATATATTGTCTATTTTAAAAAAAACTCTATATTTTTGTTTTGCTGATAAAAACCTATATTTTAATCTCAAGTCACATCTCCACTTGATTTAGAGTGTACTTATTTAGTTTATAGG